>JAGDQP010000514.1:91068-114459 GCA_022664845.1 Lepisma saccharinum | reverse complement strand
TTTTTTGCCAATAGGGACAAGGGCTTCTATGAGAGAGGCATCATGATATTACCTTCCAAATGGCAACACGTTATCGAACAAAACGGCGCATATGTGACCTAAATCGGATCATTCTAACTATGGTAAGTCAAGCCTTCAATGTCATGCAAAAATAATGGATTACTTTTTACTACACCAGATATATCACCAAGCGGCCGTAACTCGTGTGGGTAGAGCGTTGAATTCTCTTTCGGGATGTCCTGAATTCGATACCAGTGGCGACTATGGTGACCAAGGTTTTTGTTGAGCTTTTACTCAATCACCAGCCAAATGCCGGGATAGATGTACCCTCAAGTTAAGCCTTGGCCAACTCTTTCACGCATCCTTTCCTCTACGTCATTTATGTTTTTTATAAAACGTAGTCAGAACTTATATTCTTACAGCACCTGGACCTCTCACATAGGACAATTGGCCCAGTCATCATTGTTCTTACAACCACAGTTGATAGCATATAACAATCTTCTTGAAGCAAAATACATCACAAGTTACAACGTATTGTTCATTTTATAGCTTTGCCTCTGTAAGCTTACCATATATGATTGCTCGTGTACACTACCCATATAAATACACTAAATATTCCTCCGAATCCGCCAGGCGCAACCGTCAGCAAATCTTACATAAATAAACATATTTGTAACTTGGTACTTGATCATTCATATTTACTGTTTGTTGAAGATATTCGAAATAGCGCATGACAACGACATGTGTGTCTATTGAGATAGATTATCAATCAATCAGCCAATCGTTAAGAACAGAAATTACCTATATGCGTGTACTACAAGTGTTTGTTCTTTTCATGATGCCAAACGTCCTTTCATTTGTTAGTAAGCGCGGAAATTTTCTGACTATATGCCAAAGAACACGGGGAAAATTATTTAATTGTAAGATTGGTCCACGAATACTATGGATCAATTTTTTATGTTTCGTTCTTATGCAAAAGAAAGGGTTTGGGCCAATATTACATTTATACATTTCTTCATATTTGATAACTGTAGGATAAATATTATTTAGAACACTGTCTTCCTCGCAGTATTTCTTTGTTCAAATTGTTGAACTTACGTTTTAGTGATTGAGTCTTTTCACATACTCGTGTGGAAGCTTACAGTATTTTGTAATGACAGTGTGTATGATATTTATTCGTGTTTCATTATTATTCTTACATATAAGAGGATTTTTTTTAGAGAAAACTTCGTATATATATATGTTGTTTTCTTTTCCCTATAATGAACGCTTCTTTTCCTCCATAGGAGGCGGCATACGAAGTCCAACATTCGAAGAACCAACTAGGGATGGCACAAGTTGGTTTTCACCGGTGCAGTCAGACCCAGATATTTGGCCCCCACCTCCTCCACGAGATCCTGATGTGTGGCCACCTCCAACGCCAGTGGAACACAAGTAAGTTGTTTACATTCTACCAAACTCTTCTTAAACATAGTGATGCAAACATGGTTCCATTTATACATTTTCTGTTGTGTATTGTAGTCTTCAGTTTCACAACTTATTTCTTATATGAGATTCTAACGAAGATTTTTCGTATATTGATGTACCTTTCAGCGGTACAAAAGACGCATTATTCCTATAGAAAAACGTTTACTGCTGCCCAAATTTTGTTATTTGTTGGAGCAACAGCTGGAAATCCAATTTTAGTTTGATTTATAGGGACTGCGGCTTCTTGTATGATTAATCGGAGCCTCTTGCGCAAGTTATATTCTTAAATCATCATCTTCCGATGTATTTATGTTCAAGCTAAATATTCTTTTAATCACTTGATAAATTGATGAGGTTTGCAACACTTACTTCTTAGCGCATTAGCTCAAATTACCTATATTCATTCTGTTTTATCATTTGAGATTGTTATTGTGTTCTCCCTTTGCCATGCATCTAGCAATTAGCAATAATGTGTTATCCATTAATATAATTATTGTAGTGAACCATTGTTGAATATGAAATAATGTAGTATTTAATGGCCCAATCCATCTCAATTCAGACAGTGAAAATGAACATGGGGAAATCATCACCTCTGATTTTATTAAAATTTTAATATGTGAAACTGTGAGATATTGTGAAAAAAAAAAAAAAAGTATAAATAACATATATTTAGTTTTCTCTTAAAAAAAAGTCATCAAAGATAATAACTCTTCAAAGTTGACCCTGCGGAAGCCATTTTCGGATGTCATATTTTTCCTATATATAAAAGCGATGAGAGTTATAGTGATAAAGTCTTTTTTTTTCGTTACTGCATAGTAGAAACAAGTAACTTTGGAGATGTGTTAAATAAAGTTACCGTTCTTTCTGAGCGGGACTCTTTGTAATATCATTCCGTATGAATTAGTTGCTAGTTCTTATTTAACCCGTTACTAGACCTATTATAGAAGCGCAATGAATTACTGAACAACTGTTGAGACACTAAAATTAATTAATACAATAAATCATGTACTACAGATAAGGTTTTTCTTCAGCAGCTCAGGAGTTACTGTTAATTGAAAAACTCAAAACATGTTTTGTGGAAATTTATTTTAATAACATAATTTCAGTGTTGACACTGAAATTTCAGGTAAACATAAAATAAACTAGAATATTTTGGAAATTGCTTTTTTCTTTGAAGTCAGTGAATAGTCCAACGCACCCCTTATTAACTGGTACTTGAGATGTATTCCATTGTGATACGTTATCACAAGATCCATATTGCGTGATACACGAAAAATTGACAAAGAATTTGTTGTCTAATTCATTCTGAAAAACGTCCTTTCAACAACAAAATCAATATAGGGTGTTTTTTTTTTAATATTTGACCACATTGGCACTGATGATAAAGAAATGACACACCCAGTGGAAACGTTTTTTTTTATTACAATTTGCTATTTACTTTGCCTTAGAAAATATGGTTTTAAAGCAGAAAAGAAATTTCAGTTCTTTCAACGGCAGCCATGATATTTTGTTGAACCTCAGTAGTTGTTTGCATTAGATTTGCAGAAAATTGCAGAAGAAAATTTTACTTCTTGTACTTTAAGTGTGTATCTGTAGAAAAACGAGTAAATATTAACTACCATACTTTCATCAATGAGCAAAAATTCACAGGCAGACTGAATTGCATTATTAGGTTGCTCCACATTTCACAGCAATCAAACCTCGTTACTGAACAATGTGGACTGTTCTGTAGCACAGTTGCACAAAGAAAGCTTGAGCGTCAAACTAATTTCACTCAGTGGGAGCACGAAATTATGTTATAGTTGCCATCTTCACTCTCACTTGAAGAAAGCAAGCATTTTTCGAGTCTCCCAGATTTTTTAGGGGCACAGCGGGACGGTTGGTCATCTTATTCAAAACCAGCCTTTGTGCAGCATTATAAAAAAAGCAAATTCAAAAACACCATTCTCAAAAATTCTGAAATTTTTTAGAAGTTTTATATCTAAAGGTACTGAAAAGGAAAACACTCTATTTTGCTTCTGGAATTTTCATATCCATTTTCATACTAGTATGCTCAATGTGATGGAAAGAAAATAGTAATTTGAACAAAGTTAGAATTTTCTAAATGAGGAAATTCAGAGGGAGACAGCGTATATTAATAATTTCTGTTGTTTTTTTAAACATATGTTTATGGTTTTTATATCTATTGCAGTACATTGTGTCAACATATATATTAATTTGTGCATAAATAAATAACGCGTAAATCGCTCTTGGAAAGCTAATAGGTGCCGAACTCCAAATTGCAAATTTTCCAGGAGAGCCGAAGACGACATCATTTTTATGTAGAATTTTATTGTCACTACAGAGCTTTCGTGTTTTCTAAATCAATCAATTGTACCAGTACATTTGACACGTGTCTCCCTTGTGTACAACATGATGCGTGATAAGAGCAGTTCAAAAATGTACTTGTCCAACAGAAGTTATCGGAAATCGCCGCTTGGCATATCTCTCTCTCTCTCTCGCTCTCTCTCTCTCTGTAGCGTTCAAAGTTCACTGTTAAGAAGTTGAGTTTCGGTACATGTATGTTTTTAATTTTTCTTTCGACAGAATGAATATTTCGTGCATTGTTAAAAAGAGGAAATGAAGGAGAAATATATTTATGGAACATTCTGGTATTCGCAAGACGCTTTGGAATGTTATGCGGGAAAAGTTTCACGAAACTACAGTTGAGTCCCAATTTACCGGGGGTAATAGAGGAGGAGATATCCACGGTTAATCCAAAGGCAGGGAAAAGGAGAAACATAAATAGCCACTAAATAATGAATAGAAAAATGCTACATGGCAGTTTACCTGTACTGTATTTTCATGAACTGCTTTAATGAAGTTTCAAATCAACAGTATTAACAAACAAAAAAAGACCTGAAAAGTCATTGCCAACTCGAATCTCTGTGTCAAATTTCATGTCTGCTCTTTCTCTCTATCGTGCCTGCTAATGATTCTTGTGATACATGTAAATCTTTTCTATTTTCGCGAGCACCGGTTAGACCGCCCCCAGAAAATCCGGCATCGACTGTAATTGAATACGACTGCGGCTTTGACCTAACAATGAAAGAAAACGGTTATTCCGTAATAGAAAAGATTTTCTTTGTTGGTACTTTGCATGAAAAAATATAATCGTTCTGCATATAAAATTTTTCTTATCATAAACCATATGACGCATATCTACTAATATTCAGTATATCTGCGTAATAATGTTACACATTATCTAGATTTTCTGATTTTTTTTTTCGACTACAAATGGTACACGCTCCAGAAAGTGCATTTTTCAAATAACGCAATGTTTCACAATTATATTTTTCTTTCATTTTCATTCTTTTGTTTTATTACAATGAAACTCATTCTGTTGATAATTTTAAAAAAGTGCATGGACCGGGACTCGAACCTGTCAGCATGCTACCACCTCCGCCATCCAGCTAACTGACAGAGAAGAACATTTTAAGTTGTACTCGTAATTTGCCAAACTGTCTTTGCACCTGAAACCGGATATACTGCCACAGTGCAGCCACACGAAGTATGCTCCCAAACTACTACTCCCAGGCTGGGACCTTCCCTTATGAGTGTTCCTTCAATAGACACTTCTTCTGCGTTCATAGCAAAGTGTAAGATGTGACGATCTCCTTAATGTATGGCAAGTCTAGAAGGGTTTGTTTTTTTCAATTGTTCAGTGTTCAAATATAGCTTACAGTATAGATTGCTTATATCAATCTCTTCATACCTCTTTGAAAACACTTATTAACTATGTTAATATAAGTTTTTTTTTTCTTCTTTTAAGGAACCCACCCGCCATTAAACCAATTAGAGCTCAAAAGAAGGCTGAAGTTAACCGATCAGGAATTCGTATGAAACCAAGTTCAACAATGGGAAAGAGGCCAGACCCACGGGTCCCAAAGAAAGATGATAAAGGGCGACCAGTAAGGAAAGATGAAAAGAAAGATGATAAGGTATTTCGTTGTTGTACATGTAGCAGGATGTTTCGTCAGTCTCTTCACCTTTTCACTCTTATCTCACTTTCTCACTTCGTAACCTGATATATACGTGTTTATTTCTTTCCTATCCATCAACTGCGAACTAGAACTTAATTCCACGTAAAGGCGCCTTGCTCCTGTCCTTGTGTTTTCTTTTTCGTCATTTCCTTTTATACTCTTATATTATTTCTTATTAATGTTTATTACTTTTTTTTTGTTTTGCATTTATATTTTGTTTTTGATTACTATTTTTTCTTTACTTTTTATCCTATTAGTGAATAGGCTTTTGTATTTTTTTCTTCATGACTAGTATTGTCCTTTTGCCATTGATTTGCTACTCCTTTAGTGAGTTTTATCAAAAGATGGGTTACTCAGCTGCTGTGACAGTTCAGTTGTTAAATGTTGTTTATGTCACGCTGTCAGGTAGTCCAGTTGCAGCGATCACTTGACCTTGAAGCAACTATTAATCATTTATTGTTCAGTGCGTGCTACATTACACAACGTCTATATAGTGTAATGTTCACTTCTGGTAAATCAGTGATAGTCAGGAAAATTGTTGTATGGCTAGGTTAATTCTGCCCATTTCTCAATTCTTGCCCTTATATACACATTTTATAGTATGCCTTCTGCAGATTTTGTGGTTGATTGGTGAGATTTCTCTTCCTCAGACAGAATGAATGAATCCTTCCTCTTCTTGCCTCTTACAGTTGTAAGATCGCCTGTTGTACTACTATGTTCAATATTTTCTCTTTCTGTTTCATTATATTGTCACATCTTTTTATTACGATACCCTTCTGTATACACATTATGTAAACGATACGTGTCATCATTTAGAATTTTCTAAGTAAACAAAAATAGTACAAGGTTGAGTGTGGAGAGGCGTTGTTACATTGACTTACCAAAATATGATAGCGTGAACACTTTTAGTGGATTTTACTTTTGCAGTGCTAAGCTTTTCAAAGGATGTGCAGTCTTCTTCTTCAGTGGCAGAATAAAAGGAGATGGCCAATGGGAAAATTAGATAGAAAACATTCCTTGCATCTTCCTTGCATGTGCATTTAACTTACAGAAGAAAACAACTAATTACAGAAGAATTAACTTACTAATTTGTAAAAATCTACATAGCGAGGGAGACATTACCGTCATTTCCGCAATAGAAAAGGATAAGAATGCTGCTTCACGAGGTTCATTCTGTGAGAAATCGCCCTCTACCACTAACGTGGAAATTCTGCCATTTTTAATCTAATGATTTTAGGAGTGAAATCCATTGTCTGTGCAACAAACCTCTGTCTAGATTTAGTTTGGTGTCTTGGAATATATAAACAGACTTTCATGTACTAATTTTCCTATATATAGTATTATAAGTTCTGTGTAAGATTTTTACATATGAAATGTGTTGTGTTTCTTTGAGTCCAGTGGGCGGAAATGGTTTTGTTAAAGAGCAAGCCAGTTGTATGGAAATGCAGTGCCATATGTTTTTGTTGTTACTTTGGTTGAGAAGATTCAAGCTGTCTGTTATTGATTAGTGTTAAAGTTTGTATATTGTAAATGTTAATGTCGATTAGGGTTTTATGGAATTCCGTGAGTTATCATACAAAGAAAGTTGGGAATAGCTATTTGAGATAATAATGTACTATGACGTTGATTTGTGAATGTGCAGTTGAGTAAAAGCACATATAAAAAATATATGTTGTAGTTGTCCTTACTTAACTTCTGTCTTTGATAGATGTTACGATTTCGTTTACTCTTCCAAAGAATCTACGTGATCTTCAGTACACATGACTGATTTTTCCAGTTTATCATATACATCCTAACCTCACCTTATTGCAGATGGCGCAGTACACGGAGAAGAGTTCGGAAAAGAAGATTTTGGCATCTAGCTCTGGCTTAGACAGTCAAGGAAATGAAAATACAGTAAGGCAACGTTCTCAGTTTTATCGCTTGTTTCAGAAATCAAATGAATCTGTTGTTCAATATTCATCTAGAATCATGGCTCAAGCTAAAGTATGCAAATTTGAAATGGATCTGGAATCAAGACTTTTAGATCAATTGCTACAGGGGATGTTTTTAAAGTGCATACGGGATAATTTGTTAAGAAAACCTAACCTAACCTAACATTTACAGATGCTCTAATATTCATTTGGGAAGAGGAAAGTAAGCTGAAAAATAAGTGTATCAACGACAATGAAAATTAATCATCTTCCAGTGTCAAAGTAGATCATCAAAGTGTTCAAGTGCTTGTCAGCCAAAAGAGAAATAAGTGTAAAAAGTGTGGGTTAGTCCATAAAATACCAAATAATGGTCCTGCATTTCACTATATCTTTTGGGGATGCCACCTTCCTCATCACTTTTTACGTCGCTGTTGGAGGTCTGTAAGTAAAAATCAGTATGTGAGTCAAAATAGGGTTTTGGATCCAGTATTGGAGTTTCAAGTTCTACAGTAGTTCAAAAAGTAGTTTCTCAGTCTAGAACTGAAGCATGTAAAGAGACCGTCGCGAATGGAAGTAAACAGCAAGCAACGAAAGTCATTAATCGTATTGCTGCAATTCGTGTTAAAGAACAGAGTTTAGCAGGAGGAGAGGCGAGCAAGTTAAGTTAATTGGAGTGCCTTATTCAAAATAATTCTCAGGCTATCGATATGTTGCAGAATCAGATGATGAAGATGTATAGCTTAGTGCAACGCTCGGTGGCAATGCCCCAATGCCCCTGAACACATCTAGTTGAACAGCAATTATATTCTATGGGAAGAAGAATTAGTACAGTTAATGGCTGCATGGTAGTTAACGGTGATCAAAATACAGTACGGAAGAGGACTTCGATAATTCAGGCATGAAAGAAAAGATCCCACATAAAACGTTTTTAAATAAATGTTTAATATTTGTTTAGCAGATACTGTTTAGTACAGTATGTATTCCACTCCACTGAAAGTTAATTAGATGAAAGGGCCAATTAAAGATGTAACTGTTAGAATTACATTAGGTTAGGCTTACCTGAGTTTGGCCGCGATGTTGACAAATTTTACAAGGTTGTTAGCATGCATTTTGTAAATGAAATTATTTGCATGAGGTTGTGTAACCTTCATTAAGTTTTGATACCTATAGGTGATACTTTCAGAGACAAAGGGGAGTGGATGCAGTGGGCGGATTTTTTTTTTTTTTATTATTATTATTATTATTATTAAGAGCTAGGCAATTGAGATATGGAAATGCAATGCCTTACTTTTTCATTGTTACTTTGGTTAAGAAGATTCAAGTTGCCTGTTATTGATTAGTGTTAAAGTTTGTATATTGTAAATGTTAATGTCGATTAGGATTTTATGGAATTCCCTGAGTTATCACACAAAGAAAGTTGGGAATAGTCATTTGTGATAATCATGTACTATGACGTTGACTTGTGAATGTGCAGTTGAGTAGAAGCACATATATAAAATATTTCCTGGTTCAGTAGTTGTCCTTACTTAACTTCTGTCTTTGATTAGATGTTACGATTTCGTTTACTCTTCCAAAGAATCTACGTGATACACACATGTGATTTCCAGTTTAGCATATACAACCTAACCATAAGCGAAGATACGGAGCAAGCAAAGCAAGCAGTGCTTGCCAACGGAATTTTAAGAATACTTTTTTTTAACGAACAGTTTTCTTGTAAGGAAGCTCACGCTTTCTTTTGCTTCAATCAATGCTATGTAAACTTTCGCTAAATTTAGTATACACCAATTTTGCAGCTAAACTGAGCGGTTCCCAAAGCATGCAACTAGTATTCCAGCATTTTCCGTCCCTCCAAACCCATGTCTAAAATTTTATGGCCGAGGAAGGGAGGAAGGAAATTGTCACGCGGTATAAAGGGCAGAAAAAGCTGTGGATGGGATAGCTTCTGATCTGACCAAAATGTCTAGCAACACGAAAGCTGTTACAGTGCTCTCAGTTGGCTGGATTTTGCAAGGTCTAGCGGGATTTTTCATACTCAAACGGGAATTCAAGCACGATGTCAACTTACAATGCAAAGTGTCCATGTCAACTTTTTCAGTTTTGTTTGTACATTTTATCGTCGCGTTGAAGACAGAAGGGAGTGATCTATTTTTAATATAACGTGCGCCCGTCTGCCTTGAAAGCAACGCTCACACGTGTGTGTAACTGTGTATGTGGAAGTTATGCAATCCCAGAATTTCAATGGATTTTTATTGATACGAGTTTGGCGGGATTTTATAGAGCTCAGCGGGATTTCTTGAATAGTTGGAAGGGAATTCGTTTTTACAAAAACTTACAGCACTGGTTATAAAGTACGTCGCAAGCAAGTAACTAGAAGAAGTTTGTTTGTTTGATGTAGTGGGAGCGAAGTGCAGTGATTTTATGTGTACTAGTTTTCCTGTTTATCTGCAAAAATTTGTTTTTAAAACACATTATGAGTAGCGGTGAACGTTTATGCGGGGTGGAGGGTGGCTGTGTTTTGGAAAAAATACAAGAACAGCCATTTGGCAGCAGAAACGTAAGGGAAAGATTTGAAATGGTAAATATAGGCGTTGGGCGACCAAAGTCCAGTATAGGTGGCCTACAAACCAAGATCGCGAAACAAGGATTTGTGCGTCATTTTCAGCCGAACTTGTATGACAAATTTACTTGGCTTCGGGATGTGAAAAAAGCAACAAATTATATTGCTGGCCTTGTATTTTGTTTTTGCGTGGATAGATCCAAGTCCGTCTGGTCCAGTAACGGTTACTGTGATCTTAACAATATCCATAATGCTCTCCAAAGGCACGATAAGTCTGAATCGCATATTCGCGCATTTTTAACGCTGAAAGTGTTTGGCAGCTCTCGCATAGACTTTGCTGTAGATCACAAAGACAGATCAGTGCAGAAAGGCATAAAGTCGTAAAAAATAATCGCGAAATTTTGAAGCGGCTTGTCAGTGTCACGTGTTTCCCCGGAACACATGAGCTAGCATTACGGGCTCACGACGACAGTGACAATTCAGCAAATCGGGGTAATTATATTGATTTAGTGAACTTAATTGCCGAATACGATAGCATACTAGCCAATCATTTGGAGAACTCTACGGTCTTTTCGGGCTTATCAAGTAATATACAAAATGATTTAATTCAAAGTATTATTTAATCAAAGTGATCATTAAATATTTAATTTAATGTCTTAATTAAATATTTTAAGACACATCAAGGAAAACGATTTAGAGGAAGTGATGCTCGAACTTAACAAGCTATGTAGTTTGATTATGACTGTACCGGCCTCAACAGCTTCAGTCCAAAGATCATTTTCTGCTCTAAAGCGTATCAAGACTTACACCAGAAACGCCATGAACCAGGAACGACTAACAGCATTAGCTCATTTATCTATAGAAAAAGAATTGCTATTAGAGTTAAAACAAGAGGAGATTTCGTAACGTTTCAGAAAATGATAACGATGCTTTTTCAGTACGTCAGCACTGACTGCTTGCCTTGTGTAAGAAACCACGCTTCGCCACTGAACCTAACATTATTTTCTTACCTGCTGGTCTGCAGCGAATTCTCTCGCTTAGTATACACTTACAAATAAGTAAAATCATGATATATTTCGCAAGTCTGTGCTCTCGCATTCTCAAACGATGGGAAAAATTAAAAGGATAGGTTATGTGGTGAAGAATAAGGTGTGAATGCTGTACTGCTCGTTTAAAGTACTTAACAGAGTATAGGAATAATGTTGCCAAACTGTGACGTCACTGTTCAGAAAGTGTCAGAGAGAAAGAAAATGTGTTTTCTGTCCACGAGATTTGTTAGATCCTTACCTTATTACTTCAAGGTGATGGGACAGTTAACATAAATAGAAAAATTACAGCAGCACAGAAACGAAACAATTATTATTAGCAAATAAGCTTTCGCCATTATGAAACTTCTCAATTCTCAAGTAAAGTATTAAAAAGAATTAAATTCTTGATCAGTTTGTTAGAGAGGAATATTAAAATGTTTGATCACAGTGTTGCTCCAAAAGCAATATTATCTTGACAATGAATTCTGTTTACGCTTGTTTTCTGTTACATGTAGATTTATGAGAATTGAGATTTTCAGTAAGTTATAAATTATATAATACAGTAATTACAACTCAGTAAACAAGAAGTGGTTTCTCGTAAACTGTGTAATTACTTTGAAGTATCAAGAACAGAACTTGTAGACGGTAAGAACGCGGAATCTTGTGGTATGCCTACAGATTGAAGTAGTTAGGAATAAATGGTACGCATCTGAGTGTTTAGGGTATGTTCAGGTTAGGTTATGTGGATTAAGATAGCACCTCGTTATTAAGCAAGTTAGCAACGAAGAATATCCTTTATATACTAACAAATGCTAGATGAGGTTAGATATGGGTTCAAGAGAATTGCACCAGATCAAACATTGGTCTGGCGTAAACCATAATAATAATAAATGGACATTGTGAAAGTGTGTGGTGTTTCGAAGAAAGATTTAGAATTACAAATTACAGTGCCAAATTAGGAAATATACAAGCTATTTCCTTTAACTGTTATTTTGCGTTAAACAAATTAATATAAGAAAAATATGAGTAAGGCTCTGTGTCATGTCTCAAATGTCAGCTCTGTGTTTTTATTTACTTACTGCTTGTGTTGCGTGTAATCCTAGTGCGTATGGTGGTCATTTAACGATCATTTACGATGTGATCGTAACGTTTCACTGTTTTAAAATTGTAACAGCTTCCTCAGAAGTTTTTTTTTTTTTAAATACACTAAATGCATGGATCAAGTAGAAAAAACGGTAAGATAGTATTAACAAATCAAAGTATAAGTTCGCCCTGTATTAAAGTAAAGTGACTATTTTTAATTTGAACTCTGGACTTTTTTTTATCATTAATAGCAACACATGTTAGCACGTAAATTGTTCGATATCTGTATCTTTGGATCTAAACTGTAGGGGAATGAATGTCTTGTCTCTCTTTAGGAGATGAAGACAGAATATTTTGGCTTCATATCGGACTGCACTTGGATTTTTCTTGTATTGAACGACGTGCAGTCGTGACTAAGTAGTATTAGAAGTAGTTAGCTCAGCAATAATTCATTTGTGTGTTGCACTTATTTATTAATTTTTAATGATTGATCAAGAAAAGGCAATGGAAGTTTAATTGAAAATGATTTTTCTTGCAGGAGAAAGTCGATAAAGATAAAGAGGACGTTGAAATAGAAGAGAGAAAATTTGACCCATCAGGGTATGATCGAGACTTAGTTGAAACAATAGGTAAAGTTATCTTTTATATTTCTTTCGAACTAAGGCTAATTATGAATTATAGCTTTCTGTATTAATGAAATTTTGTCCAGAAACTACCTCTGAACATTCAGTGGCTGTTTTATTTTTAGAAATTTGTTCCTATATCGTATGAGAAAAGGGTGGGTTATTAGTGTTTTTTTATGAACTACTAGGCCATGAAAAGACTGAAATTACATCGTTAGGTAAGAGAATTATATAATTTAATTATTTTTCCTTATTTCATAGTTGTTAATATAATGCTTTTTTGTAGTAATTAGTTGTGGCTTTTAATGAGTAAATTATATTTGGAAGTATAAAATTTAAATTTATTTCTGCATTTCTAAAAAGAGATTATTTTATTGTACTATAAATTTATTTGCAATTAAATTAAAAAAAAAAATGCATTCAAAGTTACTTGTCCGTATCTTCTTTTGTGTAAGAGCACAAAGACAAACAAATATAACAAATTTTTAAGACTGATAGATACAGATAAAGACTGACAGATTGTAAGACTTTTAAGACTGTAATTTCTAATGAATAATTTGAAGACCTTTAAACAACGGAAGTGCAATATAGTTAGTTCAGTATTGTAGATATTTTAACACACAATTTAGGAACAGGCAGATTGGAGAGGAAATTTACTGATACCTCATCCTTTTCAAGTCGTTGTTCGTTGAAGTTAGAAGACTGTGTGATACGCAAGATATGTTCTGTCGTGTTGAGTTTATATTGAATGTAGTGGTTTGGAATCAGCTTGAAACTGGAGATCTCGTTTTAGGACAGTAACGTCATGTCCATCCAGTGGAAGGAATACAAACTCCAGCTATTCAACTTCCGTAGGAACCTTCGGTTGACATAACATACTGTTTGTGGAATGAACATACACAATCATAATCAAGTAGCAAGCTTAGGAACCAGATTGTTGGAATTGGCATGTCGTGTCCAACTTTTCTGGTACAATCGTCACCAAAATTTCCTTGACTTCGAAATGTTTCATTTACTAATAACTCAGGAATGGATGGATCGATTTTTATAGTTTTCTGTAACTTAATTTCCTGTGAGTTGCAGCAAAATGTATTCAAATCAGTCAATCTATTGCGAAAGTCTTCGCAAACGCATTTTTATCAGTCAAGGAACTTCTGGCGCCGATTGTACGTGAAATTAGACATGACCATTATACTATATAGTTTGGTAAAATGAAGTTTGACGATAGATTCGTTCTAGGCTTTAGCAGCAATTCCTGGGAACTGTTTTGTTCATCTGTCTTGTCTGCCGACAACTTACTACTCAGGACTACTAGGGCTACGAAGGTGGTTGAGATCTCGTTGGAAAGGTGTAGACAAGACGAGTTCAAATCTCTATAGAACATTCGGATGAGTGAGTCCCAAGATGGGGAAGAATCCTTTTCCCCAAGGAATTTTCAGCTCACGAACGTAGAGTTACGAAGGTAGTTGAGAATTGAGATGTTGGTGGAAAGGTATCGGCGAGACGAGTTAAAACTCCCATAGGTCATCCAAATATAATACCCGCTGCTGAAACCTGGCGGTAACAAATGTGTACCGCCTTCCGACTGAGCTCCGCCTTACCTTCTTTTTTTTTGATATAATTGAGTGAGCGTAAATTTTAAATAAGTAGTTCTTAATTGTTTAGAATATGATAATACGCAAATTGAACTGAATGTTCGTACATGTTGACCAAGTTTTAGACTTTTCTACAGTCGCAGTATTTACTCTCGTAATCTTCGATTTGACGGTCAAATACACAATAAAGACTACGACTAGTTTCGCTATGCAATGTAATAGCTTCATCTGTTGCAGTTTAGAGGGTTGCAGGACGTTCTAGAAAAGATGAAGCCGCTCTGTTCGGAGCAATGTTTTCTTCAAGTCAACTAAGAAAGCAAAATGACCGAACTGTGAGGATGGATAGGAAAACAGTGTTACTTAAATGAAACACATCTTTCTATCCTAAAGCAATGGGATCCATTTCAAATTGTAATTATACAGAAACATATTGTTAAATTGAAGAAAAAAAGCTGTAAATAAAACTTTTAGTGTTTTTTTTAATAATATTGGAACCGGTCCAGCTCCAGAAAAGTCTAAAGATTATTGTGAATGTTTTTTCTTCCTTTTAATTTTATTATTATTTAGAGATGGGTTCTCGATACCATCGATATTTGCAAGGTATCGGTATCGATCGATATTTAAATAATGGACTCGATACTTCTATATCTATAGACGGTCATAACTCGTATCCTTCTCTGAAATTAAACTCGTACTAGAACATTATAGTTTACACATCAGAGTGAAAGCTTCTTTAGTTTTTAAAACAAAATTACTTCAGAGGAATTAGTTGCTGTGTTCCATTTATGTTGAGAAGTGAGAAATCATTGTTGAACATAAGATCAATAGGCTACCTATTAAAATTGAGAAGTTTTTAGAGCCTCTGCGCCTATATTCGATACCGATACTCTAAGAAAAAGTATCTAGATACCGATACACAATACTTGATTAAAAAATATAACCAGTAAAAGATACCGATATTCCTCAAATTCTCGCGATACTTCATTGATACTTGACATTCTTTCCTTGGCGAACGCAAATCTAAAATAAACAGTGGTACACACGATATGCATGTATAATTTCTGTGGCTACCGGGAAACGTGACGCTATTTCTATCGATGTTTTCAACACACAACTATTCACAACATTTACTACAGACAGCTTGATTTGGACGTGATCCTTTTCTTGGATTCTTCTCTCAGTGACTGGACTAACTTGCTAGGAAAGTATCACTTAATCCGATATTCGATACCGCCTAAAAGTAATGAGTACTTTGATACGAATACTTTTCCCGCGAATTATCGAGTATTTGCCGAGATACCATTCATTTTTTGAACCGCGATAGTGCTCGTCTCTATATCGATATTCGATACCGCTTAAAATATTGAGTACTTCGATACAGATACTTGAGAAGATACAAATTTTTGCATCGCGATTCTGCCCATGTCTGATTGGATTAGAATGAAGTGGATGATCGAGGTTAAATGTTTGCTTTAATGTCTATCTTTCGACAATAGCCAATCACTCCAATGTCGATATGTAGAGCTCGATACAGCACAAGAGGAATAATATGTAACAAAAGAAAGACTCAAATTGATCCCAATAGAATGAAAATTTTCGTTTTTCTTAACATAAACCTACGACATTCCTTTCAGTTATTGAATATTTGTTCATATTAATATGGTGATATTGTTCGTTTTGTTTGTATTTTGATTCACACACTAAAGTAAGAGAAATATTACAGTATTGTCTCAGAATTCAGAAAGCCACCCTCTACTATTATGTGTTAAAGAAAGTAGTCAACAATGCGTTAAAGAACGTAGTCAACAATGCGTAAAATTAACAAGTATTTAAAATAGAATAAGTTAATAAAGTCAAGGAGTTAAGGATAGGAAATTTGTGTATTTGAATTGATTTTAAGGCCTTTAGGCAACTATGGCTCTGGCCTTGTATATTTGAGTTTTTTACTTTTAATTATTTATATTGTAGAACACTGTTGAGGAAAGTATCGGGTATCGAGTATCAAAGGTCAAAAATAAGTATCGGTATCGAGGAATTTTGGTATCGACCCATCTCTATTATTATTATTATTTGTGTGCCCTAAACTTGAACTGTGCCTTGTCTAAAAGAAACGCATATAAACTGAAACCCTATTTATTCTTCTCAAACGGGCCCGGGCCTGATCCGAATGACTGAAAACTCGAGAATACGTTAACGATATAAACAACACAGTTTATGTTCATTTAATTTTATTTATTGTACATTCTTTTACGAAATTTTACAATATTTTCAATACAAAGCAAAAGTAGTACCGTGCAGGGATAGGCGCGAGTCTCTTTTCTAGTTTTTAGTCTCTTTTTCTTGAGCTTGTCTCTAAAACTCTCTTTTTTTTTGAGGATTTTGTCTCTCTTTTTGAGAATGTGCTATGGTTTTTTTTTTGTACATTCACGTTTTTCTTCTATGTCCAGTGATAAAAGTAATGAGTTTCTGAATGTAATTATTTCCTTTTTTGGTATCATCTCTTCTATATGTGTGTGTGGTTGGCGGGTCTTTTGTCTCCGCAATAGGGTGGTAGAGTGGAGACCCTTCTATGTTTCTTTCTTCATGGATCTTTCTACTTTCGTGGGACAAATCTCGGCTGAAGTCCTGAATTTAGTGTAGTTTCTGAAATTTTATGTACATTGTCAAAGTAATAAATGTATTTGGCCATACCTCATCCAGGTCCAAAATTGAACATATATTTTAATTTCTCCGTTATTAACAAAGCTCTGAACTGTTACTGAAGTGAGAGTTCGTGTTTTTTGTAATATGTCATTCATTCTGTATGTTCTTTCAAAATATTTAACAAAATTTATAAATAAATATTGTTTTATTATCACAATTTAATATAAGTTCTGTTCAATTCTAGATTTAATCGGTCCTTTGGTAGGGTTTTTTAACACACATACACACACACAAATGTAGTCTTTTACACTCACTGGTAATAAAAATTATGGATACTGGTTTCACGTCAGATAGTCTCTTTTAGTAGCTTTTCCTCAATTTTTATTCTCTCTCGTATCTTTTTTTCACATTTTAGTCTACAAAGTCTCCTTTTTTAAACGCTTTTTATTAACTTGCTCTGTAATCATGTTTCATCTCTGGTACAAATCTTGTAATTGATTTTTAACTCACTTTCCATCATCCGATTTCTTTAAAATTGTGTAAACTTGCTTGCTTCCGATGACAATACAATATTCGATCGTTAGATATACGACAGAATAATCCATTTAACTGTAATTAATAAAAAATAATTGTTTAATATGGACTTCTTTATCCTAAAATAAATACTAACTTGCAACGACGTTGGGTTTTGATTGGTTGCAGAACACTAGGATCTGGGTGTGCGAAGCTCATAATATAGACAAAAAAAAGGGATTTTTTAAAAAATACACATTTTTAAGGAAAGAAAAAATAAGTTAAGAAAGGATTTTAAAAAAAACGCTTTTTTAGGCAAAGAAAAATGAACTAAAAAGTAAAAAATAATAAATTTATAAATCGGAAAATAAAAGTGTGGATGCTCTTAGATATATTTTTATGATAAGGCAAGCAAGAGCACCCACTCTTTTATTTTCCGATTCATAAATTTATTATTTTTTACTTTTTAGTCTATTTTTCGTTGCTTAAAAAAGCGGGTTTTTTAAATATCCTTTTTTTAATTGTGTATTTGACTGTTAAATCAAAGATTACGAGGATAGGTAAGTCTTAGAACTGAATATTATCTATATATGTTTTCCTTTGTTATATCTAGCATGATGATGGAACCCAGGAAATTTTATATTCAAGGTTTATATGAGACACCCTGTGGGTGGGGAATTCTCTCGCCTACCGTTGACATTCAGTTATTAATTGTGTAATAATTTTGTTACATGAGTGAGTGTTCATATGATAGCATGCACACATGCCACTGATACTCAACTATAAATTTGACCAACTTGAAGTTTGACAGAAACTGATCTATTGTGCAACCGTGAGTTGCATGTGTGCTTGAATCTCTTAGTTTGATAACTTGGTTGTTTGTGTGAGCATAGTCTTGCTATTGCCAGATCAAACTATGTCTTATTACTGATTGCATCGCAGCGCGTAGTCTTATATTTCAGAAGTAACGGAGTGATGAAAGGTTTTAAAGTTTTCTAAGTAAATGCTAATTGCTAATTTTAAAATAGAAAGTTCAGTAACTTCGTGCCTACTTGACATTCGTGGTGCAGTCTCCAATCCTTCAATAAACAAACACTAGCCCCTGCGTTTCGCATTTCGAAACTAATCAGAATTTAATTCAATGGTAGTGGCTGTTTTAACTTACCCCTTATCCAGGTACTTTTTCTGCTTTACTATATTTCTTAAATTTTTCCTAGACGTTCGTTTCCTGCAGTTCGATGTAAGCGGATAATAATTACGAAGCGTAGGGTTTTAGTTTTTGCTTACTGAAGGATGGGAGACTGCACCACGAACGTTAGGTAGTTAAGAAGTTTGAATTTTCAATCTTCTGCTTAATAATGTCTTAGCTTTTGCTCGAAATGCTATTGAAATGTTTTCCTCCTTCAGTAATAATTACATTTGCTTTTTCTGTAGTAATTTTTGTTGTTTTTCCTTTATAGAAAGAGATATTGTTCAGAAGAATCCGAATATTCATTGGGATGATATAGCTGATTTGCAGGAAGCGAAACGACTTCTTGAAGAAGCTGTTGTACTTCCGATGTGGATGCCTGATTATTTTAAGGTAAATTGGCAGTATCTGAAAACCAAGCTGCTTAATTTTTTCCATAAGATTTTTTCCATTTTTTCAGCAAATACAGTCTATCCAGCACTTCAACTGATTAAGGCCTTGTCCGATTACTTTATTTAACTGCTTTTAGTTGTTCTAATTGAATTATAATCAATTTCTACATGAAACCTTTCAGTGGCTGTTAAAGTAAACAAACGCACGAAAGATGAGTTGCACAAAGTATCACTTGCTGGTTGGAGTTTAGTTTAATTCTAACTTATTCCTTCGATTATGACCTCGCTGACTCGTTACTCGTAAATCAAACGGATCCCTGCCTTGCAACACGAAAACGTTCTTCTATTTACGTGATTTAATCAGAAACATGAGACCTCATTAACGTTGTTTAGCTTCAGTAAGAACTAGAAATATCTCGTAATTTTTAATTTTATCACTATTAACACAGATTATACTGTACCTGTTTAGCACACGATTTTCACTATTTTTAAAGAATAATTACTCTCGTTTACTTTCTATTAATACATGCCGATTACGTGAGTAATAATTAAACAATTATCACGACTTTAGTATTATATCCAGGCAGAAACGAAAAACGTAACTTGAACTTCTTTCGACAAGTTACCGTATCGACTCTCGTCCATTTCTCCTCAGGTCAAGGTAGTCGAAGAAGCAGACACTGATCGCAGCTATGCCAGCTAGATAACGCTAACCCAGCTCACGCTACCTATGGCATCGCCAAATTGAGCCTCGTCATTCGGCGTCCAAATTTCATCGATCCACGCCGCTGATCGTAGCTCCGAAAACGGAGAAGCGGGGAACTTAAAAGACCAAAGCGACTACTCTTCCGTTCTTATACTACATTTGACGAGTTAATTAGGATCTATTTCCAACTTAATTTCATTCATGAGTGCATTTGCAGTAGGAAAAAAAAAGTAGGAATTTTAAATCCTATCCCTACAATAGGTAGGCAAACAGTTGCGAGTCAGGGATATCTTGATCCGGATCTGACCATTCCAAATAGTATTAGATCTTTCAGGCCACGAATAGCGTTTACAAACTGTATGAGCTACTATGCTTGTGCGAATTGGTAGCTTTGGTCAGTTCTGCCATCATTTTATGTTGCGACAGTCATTTAGGAGCACCACACAATTAACTTTGTACGTACAAGTCCAATTTCGCATCCGCCAGTTGTTGGGTGTTACATGTCATGGTGATTTGAAGTTAGCTCGAATAATAAAATAAAAGTTACACAGATTTTTCACTTTAATTGTGTTATTGAATGGAAGTTCTGACTTTCATTCGTTCCCCAATATTTAATATCTTTTTCTACCTCTCCTATAAGTTACATTTCCTTTAGATTGGAATTGAACTAAATTTCTTCGATATCTTTTAGACGTCTGTGATTCAGGTTGTTTTGAGATATGTATCTATAGTATCTTTCCAGATTGTTAAATACATGTTGTTAATTACTTTGTATTTGTTGTGACATACCATATTCCGCATGTTATATCTTGTACACTTTATGTTGAGTATTCAAAATGTTACCTCCTTGTGACCAAACAGAAGACTCGGTGCAAGCGTCTAATTTTTATCTGTAACTAATATTCGTGGTAATAATTAGGCATGAATAATTAACCTGTATACGAAATTGGTGTCCCTAGTGTGAGTGACAACTCTCGCGACCTTGTAACAAAGGGGTTTCGAGTTCGATACCTGGTAAGGAAGGCCTCCGATTACGAAGAGACGTCTGTATCCAAGAAGAAAAACAAGAAAGAACGCTCCTCGCAAGTCCTCTCTTCCTCCTCCACCCTCCGTTTCTTGACCTTGCTATAAGTAATATCGTTGTTTCATTCATGAAGTTGTCATATGTCCCTGCTGGATACAGTAAACTCATTTTTGTTGCACGCCCGACTCCGGCTAGTGGAAGAACAAAGGGTACAAACGAGGTCTACAAGCTTGATCATCATAATTCACTTTCTTCAAAAGACCCGCAGAGAAGACAATAAGTAACCCTGAGGAGCTAACTAAGCACAGTACATACTCACCGTTACAAATTTAGTCTGTCCCACCATATTTGGGACAGTGGAACAGATGCTGCATAACTTCAGATTCTTCGACCAATCAAAAGTAGATGTTAACCTTTCGCACCATACGTGGGATAATGAGACAGTATCTCAGCAACCAATGGCCGTATCGACATACATCCAATCCAGCATTTTATGACTCAGGACAACTTCGTCGACCATCCAGAAGTAAAATTAACTGATCCCACCATATTTGGGACAGATGCTATATCTCGGAAACCATAAGTTTAGACATACAACCAACTGTAAATCACACAAGGTAGCCAAGTGACCACTCGAGAATGAAAGTTAACATGTGTGGCCAAATGTTGAGCGACGGGACAGAGACTATATATCGGAAACCAAAAGTCATATGGATATAAGGATAAATGACCTAGAACAGCTTCCTCGAACACGCGAAGTTGAAATTTAACGGGTCATTATATTTAGCACAATAGTACAGATGGACTGTCTCGGCAACCTATTATATCTACTTAGATAAAGCACTATACAACTCAGGGTCATTCATATTCAACATATACACCCATTGAAGAATTGGACACTGGTACATAGTTTTTAAAGCAAGGATTGTGGTTTGAAGCTACAAAAAATACTTACTAGGCCAAGTGAGTAATTTATGAAGATCAATCATCGTAATTAGTGTAGGTCTCTACACTAAGTTATCCCACTGAATATTTGTTTTTCGCCTTGAAAATTCGGTTCTCTTACATACAGTAAAAAATTTTGACATTATGTCATCATAATATCATTCATCTTCAATATAAACCAAATGTAACATAATTTTAACACCTATACTCACATATCAAGAGTATGATGTACATGAATCTTTCTTCTTACACAATATAATTTCACTTCCCATAAGATCCTTACTCGGTTTCAATAAGTTTTAATCAATTGATATTGCTTAAAACATTTGTTTTAAATTTTGCGGCATTGTTTAAAATTGAAGAACACACGGGAAAACTGATCCACTTCATAAGTAGAGGAGTATAGATCAAGTACTTGAATTCGACTGAATTAAGTTTGTTTGTTCTTCAGGGTATCCGGAGGCCGTGGAAAGGAGTCTTAATGGTTGGACCACCAGGTACAGGTAAAACAATGTTAGCGAAAGCTGTAGCAACGGAATGTGGAACAACGTTCTTCAATGTATCGTCTTCGACGCTTACTTCAAAATATAGAGGAGAATCCGAAAAACTAGTCAGACTTCTTTTCGAAATGGTTAGTAACATTTTTTCTTGAATTTTTGTTGCGAGATTCATATTTCAGTTTTGTTGCGAAATATCTCCTACACGTATGGTGCATAGGGATAGTTTAGAATGAAAGTAATAACATGAAAATGATAGAAAAGGAAAGCAATAGCACCGTATCAGGACTTGTCATTTGCCAAATTCACTGAGATAGTCTATTAATGTAATTCTCGCTTGATTTTGTTAGAGAAGTATTTGATTGCATTTTCTTACAATAAACAAGAAAGTGCTTTCTATTTGGATGATGATTCTGAAGTTCTGTATTAATATGCTTAGATAAGCCAAAGCTCATGTTTAATTGTCTACTGTACTTTGACAAATAAAACTACGCCTGTTGTATTTTAGTGAGCCTTAATTCGAATACCTGTTGTGCAACATTCGTGTACATTTCTTTCTATCTAATTGTAGATTACATATGCTAATAATTTATATTTGTCGAAAAACTAAACTAAGATTAAACGTAGTGGTAGGAATTCATTGACCTTCAAGTTTTCTTAGTTCCAGTTTTAGTCATACCGTTGCGGAAAGATCGCTGATGTCATAAGGGACATATAAGGGCTGTACTGTAATTTTAAATTAACTTTTGAATTAGTAACAAGGTTACTAAGTGGGCTTAGAGTACAAGAAGTTATTGGTTTAATGAGAATAACAAGAAGAGGCAAGCTACTTATTAAAAAAAAAATCATACATTTCCATTCTCACGTGTTTCTCCAGTACAAATAATAATTCTCCAGTACAAATAATGATTCTGCTTTCCATTATATAATGTTAATGTAGTCGTCGTCTTTTATTTTAATTCTGGATTTCCATGTTTTAATTATAGGCACGATTTTATGCACCTAGCACAATATTTATTGACGAAATCGATTCGTTATGTTCCCGAAGAGGATCAGAGTCAGAGCATGAAGCATCTCGTAGAGTAAAATCGGAATTGCTAGTGCAAATGGACGGTATTAGTTCACATAAGTAAGTAAACATGTAAACACATTTTGTGTATATATATATATATATATATATATATACACAAAATG
>JAGDQP010000514.1:23808-90968 GCA_022664845.1 Lepisma saccharinum | reverse complement strand
TATATATACAGATGCTTATCAGAATAATGGAAACACCTGAACGATAGTGCAACTTACCAGATTAATATGGTTTCGGGCCACCTCTCGCCTTCAGAACAGCCTTGATGCGACGTGGGATGGAGGCATAGAGGTCGTGAATGGTAGCAAGTGGAATATTACACCATTCCTCGTGCAGGGCATCGGCCAGTTCTGTGAGAGAGGATGGAGGTGGAAATCGTCGCCGGAGTCGTTTTTCCAAGATGGACCACAGATGTTCAATTATGTTGAGATCTGGGGATTGGGCGGGCCAGGGGAGGTGTTGAACTTCATCCCGATGTTCCTCAAACCACGCTGCAACAACTCCAGCTGTGTGAATGGGTGCATTATCATCCTGGAATATGGCGTCATTGTCCGGGAACAACATCCGGACCATAGGATGCAAGTGGTCTCCTAAAATTGCGACATAATCGTTGGCAGTGATACGTCCGCGAAGTGTGACCACAGGACCCAATGAAAACCATGATATTGCGGCCCACAGCATCACCGTGCCGCCGCCATGTTTCACAGTTGGGCGGAGACACTGCAGATCATACGCTTCTTTGGGCGTTTTCCACACATAAACACGGCCCGTGGTTTGGAATAGGGTGAATGGTGACTCATCCGACCATACCACACGTTTCCAGTCGTCAACGGTCCAAGTTGCATGGTCGCGGCACCATTTGCGGCGTGCTAAAGCGTTCTGGTCCCTGATGAGAGGTTTGGCCCGTGCAACACGACCCCGTAAGTTCATGTCATGTAATTCGCGGCGGACTGTTATTGTCGAAACAGGTTGGGGGAGGTTGTGATTGAGTTCCTCCGTAACTTGCGCCGCAGTGGCACGACGGTTCCGCGTGACAATGCGCTTTAATACCCGGCGTGCCCTGTCACTGATGCTTTTCTTCCGCCCACTGTTCCGCTTCCCCGATGTGGTTTTCCCGTGTGTTGTGTAGGCCGTCATCACCTTCGACACTGTCCCTGGCGACACACCTAACACACTAGCCACTGCCGTCACACTCACTCCACATAACCGCGCACCAACAATTTGCCCTCTTTGAAACTCTGAGAAGTCTCCCATTTTACACTACCTCCGTCTGCTGCAACCACTGCACACTCCTGTTCCACGACGCCTGACGTAGTATGGAGACCGACCTAACACACCACCACCAGCAGTCCGGCGCTGCGGTCGCCACGACACCACTGCCAACCCATACATCTGACGTGTTGCCAACTACAGGTGTTTCCATTATTCTGATAAGCATCTGTATGTATATTTAAATTGCAAACATGTATAACGCCTTCTGTCCTTCATTTTCAAGTTGTTTTGACGATTATATATAATAGTTATAAAGGGTACTTCAAAGGTGATTGTAAATATTCTAGACATGTATTCCCATCGACCACATAAGAAAAAATGTGTTGTATCTGGGTCTTTTCGCAGTACAGGAAGTCCAACTTCCAGCCCCAAAAAGTCCTACAGTGGTAAATAAAATTATTATTTCTTGGTAAATAATAAATAATAAAAGTGTTGTTGGAAGTCTATTTGTATCAATAAAGTAGGTACAGTAGAGTCCCGAAAACTCGGCACTCGATAACGCGGCAGTCCAGATAACTCGGCCACACCCTGACAGGGTGAAAAACAAAAACTTTTTTTTTCTGAGGTCTGTCTTATCAGGTAAATTACTGTACACTGTGTATTCATTAATTTTCATTTTCATGTAGTAAAGGCCTTCATAAAGTACGTACTTTTCATTTGGTTAAGGGTATTTGGGCAGTTTATTATCTGCTGTATTCTGAAGCGAACAATAAATACAAGTACAGTACTGTATTTTCTGAGGAAACACTCGTACTTATTCTTTTTTAACCACATTCCCGATAACCCGGCATTTTCACAAACTCGGTCACCCTTCGGTCCACATTAGGTCGAGTTTTCGGGACTCTACTGTATTACAAACTAAAATGTAATGTGATTGAGGTAGGAGTGCTACCAGCGTGGTATAAAGGTAAATGTTTTCAAATGGCCCAACGTCAGTTTATTGGATATTTAGAATCTCTCAGTACTGAAAAACATCACATGGGAAGCCAGAATGGAATGATAATATACGAGATGAAATGTTCAAAATAAAAGTCTCAAACTTTTCACCTCACCTCGAATGTTACTCAGTGTGTAATAGTGTATTCTGTGTCTCCAAATACCCAATAAACTGATGCAGTAACATTTGAAAGAGATGAAACCTTATACCAGGTTGGCAACACATTATCTCAAGAACACCATATTTCTATACTTGAGAGCTAGAACCGCGTAAATCCAAATTTGACCAGAACGTGATCAAAGCAGTTTTGTACATCATTCGGAAGGCCTCACATACTTGTTTCTTGATTCTTGGTGTAAACATGTTACTTACTTACTTACATTATGGCTTACGAAACTTGCAAGTTCATCGCCGCAGTAACAAACGTTCTCCATAGTATTCTATCCTGAGCAAGATCAAGCCAGTTTTCATCACTAATACCTACTTCTCGAAGATCCCTTCTAATATTATCCTCCCAACGTCATCTCGGTCTTCCCAACGATCTCTTTCCCTCCCGCTTACCAACCAACCAACCAACCACCTTCGTTTCTCTCCCACCCGAGCTACATGGTCTGCTCGCCTTAGTCGTCGCGATTTCATTATTCTTACAACATCGGGTGAGTCTTAAAGTCCGTGAAGTTCTTCGTTGTGCAGTATCTTCCATTTTCCAGTCATCTCTTCCTGTTTGGTCCCGTATATCTTTCTCAAGACCTCATTTTCACACACTCTTAATTTATGTTCATCTGCTAGGGTCTTACTCCAACTTTCGCAACCATAAATTATTACCGGCAGAATAATGGTTGTGTATATTTTCAATTTCAACTTTCTTTATATTGATCGCGAGGCCAGGAGTTTCTGGACTGAGTAGAAACATGCGTTGCCCGATTCTAAGCGACTTTTTATTTCTTCCGTTACCTCGTTTTTGCTTGTTACTTATGTTCCCAAGTATTTAAATTTGTTTACTTTCTCTATGTTCTTATTCTTATTTGTTATGTATCTATTTCCGTGTTTCGGTTTGTTATCATGTATTTAGTTTTCTCTATGTTTACCTGTAGACCTACCTCATCGCAGGCTTCTACTAAGACCTTGGTGTTACTTTGTAGTACATCTATATCGTCCCCTATCAAATATACAAACAGTTGACTCAAGCCATTCAGTGTTAGTTTCTATTTGGCCCCTTTAATTTACTGAATCGCATATTCTGACGCAAAGTTAAACAGCAATGGTAACAAGGCATCACCTTGTTTCAATCCGTTGCGAATTTCGAAACTATCTGTGCTCTGGTTATTGGGTCGCTGAGACGCTCCCTCACTAGTCGAACAAAGTTTTTCGGAGTTCCAAATTGTATCAGGATATTTTTTACCTTTTGATATAGTCATATGCTTTCTTAAAATCAATGAATAACTGGTGAACAGTCCCATTGCATTCCCATTTCTTCTTTAAGATTTGTCTCGAGGCGAAAAATCTGGTCCAAAGTGGATCTATTTCTTCTAAATCTGCATTGGTGATCTCCAGTTATTTCATCTACGTATATGCTTAGGCGAGTTAGCAGCAGTTCAATTTATCGCCTGTTTTATAAATCTGAACTATTATTGAGATTTTCTATTACTTCGGAAGTTCCTCTCTCCATATAGCACTTACCAATTTATGAAGTTCCTTCATTATTGCCGTTCCTCCCGCTTTAATTAATTCGGCTGGAATATTGTCCATTCCTGATGATTTGAAATTTTTCAGATTCTTTACCGTCACTTCGACCTCGATCTCGCTAGGTTCGGATATTCACGGTTCTACTGTATAGATTTTAAATTCCTCTGTTTTTCTCCGTTGTGTACATTAAGAAGTTCATCGAAATAATTTTTCCACACATCGATAATTTAGTCGGATCGCTTGAAGGTTTCCGCGTTCATTTCTAATCATCCCCAATATTGGCTGGTAACCTTTCCTTAACGAGTGTACCCCTTTGTACAGATCTCGTATGTTATTGTCTTCCCGTTTTCCTGTATCTCCTGAATTTTCTGCGTTAGATATTCTCGATTTTCTTTTCTGAGCCCCCGTGTGGCGCTGAGTTTCGCGTTACTGTAGTGGTCGGTATTTGCTTCACTTTTATTACGTAGTCATTGTTGCCTTGCTTGTTTCCGTTCCCCATGAAGGTAAAGGTATTCATCATCAAACGAAGGCTTGTTTTTCTGCTGTTTCTTCATATCTAAATGTTCCTTCGTAAACATGTTAATAATGTAAATAAATAAGTCTGTTAAGTAGTTTGTCCATTTAGTTTCTGTATGAGAGGAAGGTTTTTTGTTTGTTTGTTTGTTTGTTTTTTTGGAAACAAGGATTTGTGAAATACGCGCTTCTAGCTCTCAGGTACAGATTTTAACTTCTAATATTTATAGGAAGGGAAAAATAAGAATATCTGCTAACTAAATTATTACCAAATAATTTCTTCACCATTACCTTTGTAAAGGTGTGTAATAACGTACTAAAAGGTTGAAGTTAAACTCGCGTGGGAAACCCTGAAAAATTATGCTTAAATTAGGGTACTGGTTATTTCGAAGCCATTTCAGGAGATTATGTCAGGCATAGTTTTCCGATTTTGATGAAATTTGGCACATTGATTCTTGATAAAGTTTTAGTACAAATTTCAATTTACAGGTTTCTAGACCACCTGTACCCAGAGCTACAGCGATTCAAAGTTTGGCGTGTTTTATCCTCAAATGCTGTCGCGACCGACACTTTACGGAATTTCACACACACATTGGAATTTTGTTTTTTTAAAGTCATGCTTTATGGATTGTAAAAGACAAGATTAGGTGTTTCTGATATAAAATTCATCATAGAATCCAAATTTGGTAACAACATTGTGGTAGAGCCAATAGTTTTTGATATATCGGTTTATGATTGCGAAAAATCCAGTTTCTGAAGTGGTGTTCATCTTGCAACATAATACCGTGAATATCTTAAAAAAAAAAAAAAAAAAAAAACCAACAACAACAACAACAAGAGGTATAGACAGCATTCGAAAGAGAAGAAAATTTCCTATAAAATGATCTAATAAAAACAGTGGATTCTCGGTGGAAACTTTATCTCCAAAGCACTTTTTTGTTTTACCTCATTATATATAATGGTGTGGACATCGCAACATAATAACAGGAATTTCTCAGGAGGAACACCAGATACAGATATGAGACTTACACCATTTTATAGAAAATTTTCTTCTCTTTTGAATGGTGTAAGTCTCATACCTGGTGTTTCTTTTAAAATATTCACGGTATTATGTTGCAAAATGAACATTTCAGAAACTGGATTTTCCGCAATCATAAACCGATATATCAAAAACTATTGGCTCTACCACATGGTTGTTACCAAATTTGGATCCTATGATGAATTTTATATCAGAAACACCTAATCTTGTCTTTTACAATCCATAAAGCATGACTTAACAAAATTAAAATTCCAATGGGTGTGAAATTCCGCATAGTGTCTGTCGCGACAGCATTTGAGGATAAAACACACCAAACTTTGAAACGCTGTAGCTCTGGGTACAGGTGGTCTAGAACCTGTAAATTGAAATTTGTACTAAAATACTATCAAGAATCAATGTGCCAAATTTCATCAAAATCGGAAACTATGCGTGATCTCCTGAAATGGCTTCGAAATAACCAGTACTCTAACTTAAGCATGATTTTTTTTTTCAGAGTTTCCCACGCGAGTTGAACTTCAACTTTTTAGTACTTTTTATTACACACCTTTACAAAGGTATTGATGAAAAAATTATTTGGTAACAATTTAGTTGACAGATTTGTGAAATATCTCATAAAATGTCCTTACTATTACCATATGATACAAATCGACATGCAACAATAGTTTTATTTTAATGCATCTTTTATGATTTATGGAGAAATATTCATTTAATTTACCACTGTAAGAAGTCTGGGTTGGGCTTGAAAGCTGAAACCTTATATCTTGAAAACTCAGATGATTTTTTGTGTCGGGGTGGGGAAGGGGGTCGATGGGGAAAAACGTCTCTAGACTGTTTACTATCCTTTTTTGCAGAGTTTCACTGAAGATTAGTAGTTAGACATTCGAAAAGGACGATTATAAACATTCTGAGGAGAGCGAATACAAGTACTTCTTATGGAATGTGTGTTTGAGATTCCTATGTAAATTTGAGTAACATGTGTTGCTTCTGTTTTTCCTAGAATAATACCAATTATTACACAGAAAAGTCAAAGCAAAGCAACTTTAAAGACCAGTTATAAATAGTTTTAAGAGTGATGCAACTGTTATTAACAAAGTGGTTGTCGTTACTACGTATTTAGTCAAGACATATGAGTAAAAGTGTACTAATAGCAGAGTGGTAGTAGTTGACGTATTTATTTGAGTGCTAATCCTTCATAGTTATTGTTGTTCAATATTTGAGAGTTATTTGTCATTACATAGGAGCTCTAGTAGGAGAATAAGACTTCTGGTTCGAACAGTGGTAACATAGTATGTACCTCAACCTAACCCAACGCAAGCCATATATGTAGATTATGTTCGAAATTTATTTATAACCAGGAATGTAAAATTTCTAATACTACTATTAAAACTAACTATTTTTGGAGTATTCGTTATACAGTATTGAAATATGTCCTCTTTATTTCATAGAACTTCGCTTGTTAAACCCCTGTATATTTATTTTTGGTAATATCTATGTTGTGTTGACAATTAATGCCTCAATTTCGGAGTTGGAAATTTTGAAAGAATATAATTTTTGCTCCTTAGAGGTAAAATGTAGCAGGGCTATGCTAAATATGACTATCTTAATTAATTGATTACCAAATGTGTAAAATAAGACCACAGTATTGACTATTTTCAACCTTGCTTTTGCACTTCCTACACTTACCCAGAGATTAACGTGTTAATTTCGTGAAAAAATGAAAATAGACATAGCAATAAAATCAGGAGATATTTAAGCTCACGTAGTTTGTTCAACAAAAATAATAGTTTATCTGTTTATTACGAAAAGCACTTCATAGTTAATCTCCTTCCTTGATTGTGTTGTACACTTGGTTTCATAGAAAATGGTCATTGGGAAATTTCCTAATCTCGACTAGCTGCATAATGTTGTTATACCAAACCATTGCACTATGCGGGCTTAAAATAAACTGTTTGCGTGATCTACATGTCAGATTGTTCAAGTTTCTGAAGTTTAATAAGTTTGATGTGGCATATTTTTAACTATAAGAGGTGTCCGTAAATTAGTACCGTTAATAATATTAAAACCGAATTACTAATAATAAAACTAATATTAAAACCGAATTAATAATATTAAAAAAGGAAAACTCTTTTATTTTACGTGTACAGACCTTATTGTTTCTGCAGTAAGTTACCCTGAATGTTTAGGAACTTATCTTATCGTTTTACTGTTTTTTGGCATTCACCTTCGCCGTCAGACCGCCACAAACAATGTAGTGAGAAGTTAATTAATTATGACCCTACAAGCGGACTGTGTGACGCTTTCAAGTGATTAATTCGTCGATTCAACACGGCAGATCATTGGTAAAGAAACGAACTTCAGGTTCTTTAATCATCATGGACCTTCTCCCTTTCCACATTAAATTTCCATCATTATCGCTGTAGTGTTGATTCATCAATAACGGAATCACAATAAACTTTCTTGATAAATGTAATATGTTTGCATATTTTGTTCGCTCAGAAATCGAATCACAGATTTCTCTTCTGAGAAGGATTTTGTTTCTCGTTTTAAACACACACACAATTAACACAAGTGCGACGAATAAGAGGAGACTCACGGAGTATGAGAGAGAAAAAGAGAGACAGACAGACACGCGCACACATTTCTCTCTCTCTGTCGCTCGCTCGCCAAATTTGTTAAAATTACCTTGTACAGAAGTGCCAAAATGATTGCTGTTTCTTGACCAGAATGAGTAAAGATAAATTATTAAATATTTTTAGCAAGGGACGTAACACACCAAAATGACCAGGTGCATTTAGCAAAGCTCCATATCAGCAACTCTTTTTCCACTTATTTACCGCCAACTTTTCAAAACATTGCCTTACGAGTTATCGTCGAGTTTATTCAGTCCAGTTCAATTTGCTCTGGAATAGGAGCATTCTAACTCTACTGTGACTCAGCACAATGAACGTCTCAGTAAGACTTGTGACTATTCCGATTGCGGTGTTTATACTTTACTATAACATTGTTGATCTTAGAAACTATACCATCGTCAATCTTAGAAACTATACCATCGTCACAGTATAGGGGCATATATTTTCAGGCAAATTGTAGGCACACAGTGTTTGACCTTACTCAGTCATCATTCAACAAATCGGGGCTTGGGAATTCACCAAAATGCATCTTGTATACTGCTTATAGCCCATGAAAGAAAATACCCAGCTTTACGCGAGGTGCCTGTCGCCACTAAAGCGCCACCTACCACGGTTTGAAGATAAACGATCGCGCCTTTGGCGCATATCGTTAGTTATTAACGTGGAGAGATGTAGTTGAATCAGTATTTCATCCACGCATAAGAAAAAGACAAAATATGTGTCTAAGAAATGGAGGGAGTTGTGGAGAAAGTAATTCCATAAAGTTAATATAGGAAGAGGTGGATGGAGATAGGGAGTCAACAAAATTGACTAGTTACTTCTTTTAGTATGTGACTTAACATTACTTAGCTAATCGTCTCGACTTGGAGCTTATTCATAAGTCCTGGTATAACGTTACCTACTTACTTTTTATTCTAAAATATACTAACAAGCTAGTTAAAGTAACATATGTACGTCCATATTATGCACAAAGTTGTATCATTAAATTACACTGTTACTTATATGTTTCCGCCTCCAAGTCGTGCACAATTTACTTCATTATACGTTTCGTCTTATAATAAAATCATCGGCAGTAATTTGTGGTATGTAGAAGTGGGGAAGGAAAAATAAAGGCTGCAGTATGTTCGGTGGAAGTCAAAACGAGGGTATTGAAACTAGGTATGTGACGTGTGGCCATATGCGATAATTGGAGGTTGATTATTTTGTTTTAGTAACTAGTTTGTTGTATTGTTTTCTCCCACTTATTTTTGTGATCCATTAATGTATCTAATGTAAGAAAATCCATGTTTTATTCAAGTTGTCCGTATCTGTATGAAGAAGAAAAATTTTTGATGCGGTAAATCAGGTGTCTCAGGTCGTTGCGTGAATTTAATCTGTGTATGATGCTGGATGGAAATATGTTATAATTGGTGTTGTTCGGGTAAATCTAACATTGGTTTTAAGGTTTCCATATCTTTAATATGTTTTTAACTGTAGTCTTATAATTTCTTTTGCTCATGCCCGTGTACGTATTGTCACATTGACAAGAAATTTAATGTACGCCTGATGAACCTAATATGTGATCTGGAAATCACCATAACTTTTGACCTTAGTAGAACTGTAATAGCTCTGCATTAATTGAAGTTATTTTATCGTTTATTTACTACATTTTTTTTCTTTCCATGTGTAGCGAAGATCCGAGTAAAGTAGTAATGGTATTAGCGGCAACGAATTTTCCATGGGATATAGATGAAGCGTTAAGACGAAGGTTAGAGAAACGTATATACATACCGTTACCAAATGGTAAGTATTTTCCAAATTGTTTTACTGTAAAGTGTTTGTAGAAGCAAAAACCACTGTTAAAACATGGAAGCAATTTCAATAACTTAGACCTGTTAGACATAACGTAGAAGCTAAGGCAAACAACATATTCCTCATATTATTTGCTGCCGTATAATGTTACTCAGAAATGATGAAGTTTCTCTTCAGTTCAGTTTCTTTTAAATGTTCTAAAATTGGTTTCAGTTGGACTCATTATGAGAACTGTAATGATATTCTAACCTTACTTCTGTTGAAGAATGATGAAAAGAGAAAAATGCTGCCGTAGCTGGGGATGGTTGCTGGTCGGCTGTTTTGCCATTTAATTTCCACCACGACGACCAACCTCTGTATTCCTCGAGTCTCAGATAAATTAGCAGTCGTCATCTGGTGTTAAAAAGCATGGCACCTTACTATCTGCGGATATTTGTTTTGAGGACTTTTTTTTCTGCAAATCGTTCAGTACGAAAAAAATAAATGTTAAATATCTCGTGAGGTAATATGTCGAAAAGAAAAAGCACAGCAATATAAACTTGTAAGAAATCCTGGTTCAATCCCAGTCACTGCTATGTCTCATTTTTCTGTAATTTTTCCAACTTGTTACCTTTACGTACACAAGCCGGCCGGGTTGCTGAGCGGTCTGCGGCGGTAGGCCATCGGCTCGAAGGTCCCGGGTTCGACTCCCAGAAGGGGCATGGGTGTGGATTTTAACACCTAACAGCTAAAAGTGAATCGTGATGGGCCGAAGTCCAAAGTTACTAGACTGGCCCATATAAAAATAAAGTTTTTTACGTACACAAAGGGCTTTCTTTGTGTAAAGAAAATCAAAATCGTATTTCTGGTTATGCTATAACAAACAAGGAAAGATAAAATAATGGTAATATTAATTTTTTGTTTTTTCTTTACTTCCGCCTTTGTGATGTGATTTAGACGAAAGTGACAGGCAGGTTAGATCTTTAAGTCTTAAGAACTTTTAATACTTCTTTTGTCTAAGTTTTAAAAAATGGCGGCCCGATACTTCTGATATCGTAGTTTGTATGTTATGTTAAAAAAACATCACAAGAAGGTTAATCATAATATGACTGAAGCCTGTATATTTCTATTCCCTTCTTAACCCATAAAACACAGATAATAAGTGTTCTGGACGTCCACAGGTTTGGGACCCGAAGTTCTCTGGACAGAGTAAACCGATGGTGGTTTTATATTGCATTCTATTATATATTACAATTATAATATACCGATACCTACAAAAAAACTAAACTAAACTGGGTGGCGCAACAGCCCCTAAGAACCTTGGCCTGTCAGATTGCTGTATTACGTTCAAGTAGAGGGTTACGGTTACGAAGTCAGCGTAACGCCTCTTCGTAGCCGTGTGTCTGACTTTCCTGACCACAGTCCGCTACTTCTTTTATTCAAGCAGCTCTCTCACGATGCTGGGTCAACACCGAAATTTTGAGCCCCCACCGGGAATCGAATCCGGAGCCACTCGCACAGAAATCGAGCGCGCTACCCACTAGGCCACGCAGGAGGATCACCGATACCTATCTAACATTATTCATCAGTCGTCTGGGCTCAGGCGGTAGCGAATGTGACTACGAATCGGGCGGCCCGGGTTCAAATTCCGACCAGGACACTGGAGACTTTTCTCGCAATGTTCGCATGCCTGGCGCTCTAAGATGCGCTCACCCTTCTATAAAATTGAGTATCTGCGTGTCCTTGGTACTCCTGGTCACCTTAGGAAAGTAAAGGCGATCGAGCGTGGGACTGACCACCTCAACTTGTACTGTAGGTCGAGAGTATGTGGAGTGCAACCTCCACATCCCTATGCGTCGTTCACGGCTCATGCGTATCGCACAGGGGATAGCTCTACCTTTATTAACTTAGGTGTGTTCTAAGCGATTGCAATAAAACTAACAAGAAAATGAGAGAGTTTCAAGACATCCGGAATTTTAATGCTTCGTTGTGGACAACGTTCGTAGAACAAATTGATGACATGCACAGCACACTTTTTCTTTCGGTTTTGTCTACCCGTATATGGAAGGATTTCCCGTGCTGATCAATGCATCGGTATACACGTAAAACCGGAAAGCACGGATAATCAAAAGTTGCCTTGTATACTGTAAAAGTGAATTATTCAGAGCTTTTAATGAACTACATACTGTATACTGTTATAATATTATTTAATTTAAAAAAAAATACTAATTCCATTCATAACGAATTGGACATAGTAATTCTGTGAAAGAATTGGAACGAAGCTTCATTCCATTTTGTTTCCGTGTATAGAAACATTCCAGAATATTTTGCCACCAAATATATTGCAAGGGTATTCTTAATGAAGGACATATGAAATGAACATGCACTGAAGTGCCGAAAGTCGCGGAATACCTACGTAGTAACGTTTGGGGCCCCCTCTCGAGCTCGACGTGGCAGGGACGCGACAAGTCGCTGGTAGTCCCTTGGAGGGATATACAGCCATGCAGTTAAAATAAGACTGCTAGGCAACAAATGATCAAAAGTCATATCGAAAATCTATAGTTCACATCTTGAACCAAAGTTTTCTACTTAATAATAGTAAGAGCAAAATCTTTATTCGACCGTATTTTAATAGAATTTAAGAGAGCGTGGTAATGATTAAATATTGTAAGGTAAATACAATAATTTTTAATATTGGTCATGAAAAGTGAGATATTTGTATTTTACAGTGTTTTAGTAAAGTGTTAGATAATACGTCAGTGACTAAATGTGTAATAGATCGAATTAGTTTTGCAAGTGATAATGTTATGGAAGTTGAAAGTTTGTATTTTTCACAAGAATGTTCAATGCACTTAATGAACTATCCACTTACTCCGTCTGTCTTTCCAATAATTTGCCGTTTATCAACTGACAGTATTCGGCGGTAGCGTGTCCGTACCGAAAATATATATATGTACACCAATTTACACAAGAAAATTGCTGCACTTCACGTGTAACGTTCCAATATGTAAATTATTTTACGTGCTTACAAGAATGTTCCCATAGATTTTTTCTCGATGTGTTAGTCTCAAATGAAAGAATTGTAAGTGCATTTTCCGCAGCTAATATGGCCATAGATTTTTTAAAATTATTCCTTAATGGTGTGTGTGATCAGAATGAAAAATAGATTATGGAACTCAATGGCTCGAGTGCAATCACCTTGTGAAATTTGGACAAGATATGTTGAACTCTCTAAAAGGAGTTCGAGTACAACAAAATACAGATCTGGTGCCTAATGTATCTTCGCTCCAATAACATTCCAGGAGTACTGATTCGTGCGTTCCCTTCGAGTGAAATTGCCAATTGAGGGACGAGAGAAGGAGAAAGGTTGTTTGTGATAATGTAGCTTTTTATTTACGATTCATGGATAGTCCGCAAAACCGATACTCACCTTACGGAGATCCGGAAGTGTAATGTACTTAGTCGTGGATCACGTAAAAGATTCTCACATTAATGGGTGTGCTTTGAGTAAATTTCAATTTAAATGTACTGCAGCTAGTAGTAAAGAAAGGTGGCGGCATTTCTTCATCTAAAATGTGTGGCAGTGCCTCCATTATGAATAATAAGTATATATTTAATTTTTAATTAATTTCAATATAATTGATGTAATGTTGTCTAAGCGAGAAGAGTTATGTTTGATTTCTAGAACAGTGCACTTATTTCGGAGTTTTGATGGTTCGTAATTTCTGTAATATATATTGTATTTATTTAGAAATTGTAAGCTGTCCACGGTAACCTTTTATTATTATTATTTTAGGAGAAGGCAGGGAAAGTTTGTTAAAAATTAACTTAAAAGAAGTTAAATTGGATCCAGATGTTGACCTCAAGGACATAGCGACGAGACTGAAAGGATATTCCGGTGCTGATATTACGAATGTGTGTAGGTGAGTAGCATCACTTCCAGTGTAGTTTGGGTTATAACGCGACATTTATAACAAGCCACTAAATTTCTTATAATAAAGAGAAAGATCAATATGAATAGTTGGGTCGATATATATATATATATATATAAATAAATCACAGCCATATTCAATCCACTAGTGGATGAGGCCTCTCCCCGAAGGGAGGAGTTGGTCTACTACTCCCACGCTGACCAGACGGGTGAAGTACATATGGGAGAAGGCCGGATAGGTAATAAGTAAAATTTGAAGAGAGGAATTGTACTTACGTAGTATCTTGACGAAGATCACTTGCACAATTACACACTAAACAATAATACACTATAAAGTTACTTAATTTTCGTAGTAATTTAAAGTTAAAATTAATTTGAAAAGTAAGTTGTTTGTACAGCGTTTACCTAAATGTGCCTAATTCGTGGACGCTCTGTTTATAAATGTGTTGTAATTGTATTCGAACATAGCATTCTTATGGTATGAAACAGAAGCATTTCTTTTCTTTTGAGGTAATTTTTATCTGTCCAGTATATGTGATGGAACTTGTAAAGAAGAAAGCACGTGGGTTGCAAACTTGAGGGGGGGGGGGGGAATTACTGAGATTCCATTGTTAGCTGTAAAGGACAGAATATAAATAAATTTACTTTCCATGTCAAATTGATCCCCCTCCCCCGAGGCTTTCGGTTTCACTAAGACAGGATGGTTCATTTCAAACCAGTGCGGATTCTAGTCTGTGTGTTGAATTACGAAGTGTTGTTCAGAACATGATTACATAGGCGCAACAATTTCGGAATGTTGAAGTCGCCTAATTGTATCCCACGTACAGGCGTGCACGTTTCCATCTCACTCGACTGATAGCATAAATCTCAGTTACAACTGCACCATTTTTTAAATTTCCCTGGATGTAGTTATAACCAAGTTTTACTGTCGTTATAAAATTTTAGAAATACCCTATGCTGACATGAATACGCATTAAGCTCCGGAACTTGTTACAAATATTGGAGATAGAGGACATTTTTTTTTCTTTTTTTCGAAACATGAAAGCAAGACAAAATGTCGCCCTGAAGGTTTTCTGCCATTTCAAACATGTAGAGTAAATGCTATAGTGTCTTTACAGTACGCAACACACTGTAGTTGCCGTTACATCTGATCCTAGATTTTCTTATATATTTACGCTTTACAAACACTGCAGTTCATCTCAGGAGTGATCATTTAAAAAGATCGAGGTCTAAGTTTATATTATATATTATAACACTATTTAGCTTAGTTTATACTGCTTAGTTTGTAATCCTGACTGGTGAAACATGTTCATCATTTCGTTTTCAATAATCGTCACGGAACATTACGCAAACTCCTGAAGCTTTTGAATGAAACGATCAATCCCAAACGCCCAGACAAGCTCCGGAAAAACCTCCATTATCAACAGAACAATGTCCCGGCTCATAGGTGAGCTCTTAGAAATCATTGACCGTCCGCTGTACACCATATGTGTTTTTATCAGATTGATGTTCTTCCCCAGCCGTAACAAAACATCTTGCTGGCAAACATTTCAACGTAGTTGATTAAGTCGTGTCTGCGGGCTCTGCGGTAGAAGGATGTCCCGAGAACTTCCTTCTTTACAGCGGACATAAATGCATTGGAACATCGCTGGAAATAATGTGTAGAATCCAGAAGGAACTATGTTGAAAAGTAACATATTAATGACAGTCTGTATGCATGTATCAGACGACCCTCGTATGTACTGAAATGTTTAAAAGTATTGATGACGTTGGAAAGATTACAGCAAATCGCTCAATATTTCATGCTACGTAAGGTCATGAGGAAAGTGTAGCATGCTGTTCAATATATAATATAAAACCGAAATATAACGATATGAATATCTCTGTCGATTGAGATGTTTTCTATATATCTACAAAGCAAGAAATATAATATGTATTAATATAAAAATCTGGGAATTAATTGCCAGTTGTTGTATACGTAACAGGTTACTGATTTGTTTTTTGTACAAAGTGAGCTAATTCATCTAAAAGACAAAATGCAATTGCTTGTTGTCTGTACTAGGAAGTAGATTTTTTTAAAATTCGGAAACCTGTTTACAGGTAAATAAACCGATTACCTGTTTACTGTTTCCGCGGATTCAGATGTTTGCTTCCTCCACTTTTACCTTAGAACATTGTAGATTTACCTTAACTGAAATTATCGATTGAACTACATTCTAGGGAATTGTCACAGTTACTTTCCAAAATTTAATTTATTATTTTTTTTTATTTTTTTACGTCAGGGATGCGTCAATGATGTCGATGAGACGTAAGATAGCAGGATTAAGGCCGGATCAAATAAGACAGTTGCCTAAGGAAGAATTGGATCTTCCCGTCACTATGAAGGACTTTGAGGAAGCTTTAGAAAAATGCAACAAGAGTGTTTCGAAAGAAGATCTAGAGAAGTATGAAAAGTGGATGAAAGAATTCGGATCAACATGATGTTTCGCTCTAAAGTGAAGAATTGGAATTTTACGTAACCAGTGGGGTAAATGTGGTATGACTAAAATTAACAGTGAACCTAATGAGTTACTAATTAGTCCAGTATTGGTACGCACTTGCCCTTGCCCTCCTGTCTTGGAGAAGGACTTCTTTGTATCTGTATGTGATGACGTACTTGAGAGAAAGAACGTCACTATTAGATGGTATAACTGCAGTTGTATTCCTTAATGGATTGTGGAGCATTTGCGATCGTAATAATTGTACTTAAAAAGCGAACAGTTTACTAGGTAAAGTAAAGGTAATTTCGTAAACGTAGCCTGTGCTTTAAAACAAAAACAACCTTAGTTAAAGAAATACACAAAGTGATGTACAGAGTTGCGAATTCCGTAGTATTTAAATAAATAAAAATCGATCAAACCAATGCAGCAATTGTGAATGTTTAACTTCATCTAAAGTCAGTAAATATAAAATAGGTAGAAAGTTTTCTCTTTTATGTTTTCCATAATTTGCTGGCAGTAAAATCACTTGAACTATTTTGTATATGCATATTTTTTTTTTATTAAATTTGTACATAATACACGCGATTAGTATTATGCGCACATTGGAATATGACTGAAGTAAAACTAATATTGAATGCTTAAGATCTCATAAAGACCTGATACGTATTCAGATCGTCAGATACCTTTGAAATATTCTGTTGCGTTGCGTTGGGAAATAGGGATTCATTTTACTAGGATGGAAAACGTGAGAATAATACATATTTCGAGATTGAAACCATCGATATTTAGAGCAGTGGAGAAGGTTGCTAATGCTGAGAATGCATGATAGAAGATCATTATTTATACGTCAGTCTTTTTATCAGAAGAAAAGTAAAATTTGTTTGTATTTGACGTTTGGCAAATGGGAAAAGATCAGTAAATATCTGGCTTTGTATATTGCTGATCATCTGGGCTTCCTAAAAACTACATAGACAGCAAACATAGCAGTTTACATACAATAAAATTGTATGAGGTGAAACTCAGAATGAACAGTAACTGTTCTGTTACAAACAGTTTAGGTATTTAACCGCGAGGTCCAGAAAGACTCGTAGGTGATATTTCAACATTCTCATATTTCGAGATATGCTTCTTCCTTCACTATTTTCAGTGTCACAAAAATAGTGACGTTTAGCCAGTGAATCTACACTTTTCGTGTAGTTTTCTATTTAGTACGTTATACATGTGGTAGAGAACAATGAAGGCTGTAAGAATAAAATTTGTGGAGTTATCTGCACTATGAAAATAGTTGCAAGTACATCTCTTGTAACTGAAAATGTGAGTCGATATAGCCTCGCGTAGATTCTACTTTTGAAGCATAAATGACGTATTTTCTGTAATGTATTGCAAGAACTACAACGTCCAAAAACAACTTTCATTAAAATGAATAATCAGTTATAAATGTTTGATCAACAGAGCTCCTATAATTTTGTAAAGGTCACCTTGATTGCACACCGAGAAATAATTACGCAGAATTTATTCTTTGTATTATGTACACACTTCAAAACAGTGAGATTTCAAATTGAGTGTTGTAATAAGTTCACGCGAAGGTCAAGCGTTGATGAGCCATGATCCAATTAGAGTAATTCTTACTTGGATGTCTCATATTACAAACATTTAAGTAGCCTTAAAAATTAATTGTAGATGTCAACGTGAAATTACACCAATTACTGTCCCTTGTTTCATAATTATATTAAGAGATTCTCTCGGTAAAGGTCGATAAAAAATTGGTAATTTAAACTGAAACGTTATTCAAAGTATGTACACTTTTTGAGGAAACCAAAGATTTGCACTTAAAGAGGTTCATCTAAGGTTCATGAAACTATTGCTAATCAAGTTATATATATTTAGTTTCATTTTCAACCTTCAAATATTTAAATGTTCAGAGTAGATAGGAGACGGTTGACCACAGTGTACAATAGTTTGTTTTTCATCAGTTGCCGTTGATGTATTGTGAATCGCCTTTATATTACATGGTATAAATTACTGTTTCAGAAAACAAGAATAGTGTTACGTCCGCACCATGGTAGGAAAACAGTATATCATTGAAGAAAGAAATTGAAGTTCTGATTCACATTATGAAACTACAGTAATACTTAGTTGAAATTCAGACAAATATAACGGACCTTTTTTTTCTAAAGTTATTTGTTGGACGTTGAAAATAACCTAAAATACGTATAGGAAAAGGCCCAATAAGTGAAATTTGAATAGAGAGCAAAGGAATTGTACTTAACTTTGTTTCTTGAGCAAAATCATGAGCATAATTTCACAATTAACACTATAAAGTCACTATATATTTGTGCTCTAAGCCCTTTTCAGTAGACAATAGAAAAACAGTTCACTGAATACGTCGAAGATAATATATATTCATTTACGATGATAAAAAGGCTTTATTCATAATAACTGTACAGTTGACCTTTCTAGAAATGTCTTTAGTCTAGGTGAACTATGAAATACAAACTTATATTTTGTGACTATTATGAAAGTTTGTGAAGATGCTTTCTTTGGATGTTTACTGAAAGTTAGAACTGAAGTAGACAGGAAGCGTTCTCCATCCGAAAGTTTATTCACCAATGACGAGACGCAAAGATTTGATGTGCAAATGCACTTTTGACCTATAATTTTTGACCTACTGCCCGTCCTGACTAAGGATTTTTTCTAGGGTTTTTGCTCAGTGTCACCTACCAAATGCTGTCCAACTCCTTTCCGCTACCCTATCTCAACGTGAGCCATAGATACGTAAAAAACGTTTTACATAAATGTAATACAGTTGATTACTCATCACCTCTACTAGAGAATATAGGATATTAAATAACTGGCAGTTAACTGATGAGATATTGTATTAGAAGTCCGTTCTTTACAACAATGGCAAGTAAAAAGATTTGTGAAATGCTTCATTAAAAAAAATATATATTAAAAATTGATTGTTCATGAACCTAAGAGGAATAATTATAAGTAACATTTGAGATTTACTGAATTGGCTAATGGTTTTTCATCGTAAATATAGAATAAGAAGAAAATGTTGACACTGACATTTGAATCGAAAATATGTACATTTGTCATAAAACGTTACATACGAAGAAATAAATATCTGGTTAACTAGCTTTCACACGAACTCGAAACGGTATTTCATTTTTAAATATCTATATTATTACATGTTTCACAGCTACGTGCATGTGCTATTTACATATATTTTCGTTGGTTTAGTTTCAGAATAAAGTTAGCCTAATGTGTAAAAATTTTTACCCAAGAAAGTAAGAACCTTAGTTTCAAGTGAATCGTTGAAACTTTTCTGTGAACTTAAAACTTGGATCCTTGGAGAATAATAATTCCAAGTGATTATTTGTAAATGTTATTGTCTTTGAAGCGTGCTGTGTCTTCGTTTGTATGTGCAAACAATCATTATGTTTGTCGTAATTCTATATACTAATTGTATGCTTTTTTTTTTTTTAATTGTTTTTTTTTAAAAGAAACCTCCCGCAGCTCTTAGCCGCTAAAGGCAAGCAAATAGATCATGCATTTGAAATGAAAGCTTAGCTGTCTGGTAGTTGTAGTCGCAGAAGTTTGGGAGAACTGTCTCTTCATAACCATGGTACTTTTGGTAGTGCAGAACTTACATTGTAAGAATAACTTTTAAATTATAAAGTGAAGAAATGGCTGTTGCAATTAGAGGAACATGTGTATTCTTTGAGAGCTGAGTATCAAGATTTTTATTATTGTGCCACTATTCGTTTTACTAATACATAAATCAAAATCAGTATACACTATTTAACCATGTTACCTTTGACATAAGGCTAATTTGCTGAAAGTAAACAAGTTGCGATAATATCTTGCCAGTCATAACGAAAGGAGAGTACAAATTAGTTTATAGTCAAATTCAGCACTGTACCAACCAAAACGAAACGGTGGACTATCCAAATTATTTTTGTTCCTTTTTTTAACTAGATTATGCTTTCCTTGCATGTCATCAAATCTGAGAGATTCTAACATATGTTTACTGTTTCTTTGTCAGATATTCATTATATCCTATTTTGTGCGCTAAATGATTTACTTATTAGTAAACATTGCATATTTATGTACATCGTGATGAAGATTTTAAAGAACGGAGTGCAATGTATAAAGACGGGGGAAGCTGATTTGTTTCAGTAAACTAGGGCAAAATGAACCAGAACCTTTTCACTCGTGCCTTATTTGTGGATAGGGGAAAAATTTCGTCAGTTTACGGTAGCGACCAAAACTAGATGGTTGATCGTGATTTGTATGAGGCTTGATCATTGATTAGGAGGGAAATATTAGAAGGTGGGTGCTCGTGATGAAAACTGGCTTGATATTGCTCAGGATAGTATCCAGTGGTGAACGTTTTTTGCTGCGGCGATAACTTACGCATTCCGTAAGCCATAGAGTTAGTTGATGCGTGATTTTCGTCCTAATCAAGCCCATAGTTTGTAAGGTAACATCTGCTATTAACATGGGATCCGAACAACGCTCGATATGAATTCAAGGCAGAGTGTGTGTTTGCAGACTAACATGCAGTGCTACTTTTTCCAAAACTGCCCCTCTTTATCATTCTATTTTGTCTTCATGGTAACTGGCTTGCAGGACTTCGCCACAAAATCCGGCTACTGTAGACATTTATATTTTCATTTACAATACAATTGCAATCCCCCATACTTTTCAACAAGTGATGATAATAATCTCAACAGACGAAAGTATGCTTCATATCAAGCCATAATTTTATATGAATATCGTCGATTTTGTGTGAGGGATTTTAGGTGTGGTTTGAGACTAGAATGCGTTCTTTCGTTTGGAAGGGGTTGGAATCACCCTTTATACTGAACTCTGTACAAAGGAGATCATAAACAGGGTATTGTCTCATTTCTCTAGCAGTTGCAGTTTCTTCCAGTCAAGCCATTACTTGCTTGGTTAGTACTCTTTTTAATTCTTGTAAAGCTCATTTTCCTTCCACTAGGAAAATTCGAATAGATTTCATTCGTTCCCGTTATGGCTCTTCTTAACGCTCTACCCACTGTTTCGATTTTTGAAAATGTTGGAAAGAAAGTTTCGGAAAACGCACTATGGAAATGTGTGATATGAAGTGATAAGTACTTTCAAGATACTCACTTGAGATCTGTGTTCACAAATCATGACGTTTGACCTGGCCAGTTAAATACCTGAACTGAACATAAATTCGTAGAAAGTTCCATGCTGCTGACTTTACAATAAGTTGTGCTTTGTCTTTCCACAATTTTCGAAAAGCGAAAAAAGTAGATGTGAGGGTAGAGACGTATAACAAAGCCTTCATTTAGTGCGAAGTTTTGTAATTTTCTGGTCTCCGTGCGTTCTTCGTTTTTAATAAAACCATTAATAATAGTACAGCTGTCATGACTCACTTTAAAGTAAGTTTTTTTTTTATGTTGTTGTATTACTTAAAAGAGAGCGGTTCTTGGCTGCGACTGCCTTCAAAATAAGCGCTCAATTTAACATGGATTTTCACACATTTCTAGGAATATGGTTTGATGTGTTTCCTTCGAAAAAATTACTCAATAGCCCCTTCAACATATTTCGTTGTATTGTGAAGGTATTTAAATGAAGACTACGACTACTTTCTGAAGACTTGTGAGTTATTTTCTGTTTCGAAATAAGGAAAATTATTATTGAAATTTCCATAAGAAAGGTGTTACGTGGGTTATTGTTACATCCTTTATTCTAAGAAAAATACGCCATTTCGTAGTTGGCTAAATAATCACTAACAAGTTTTATCGCATTTTGGTTTTCTTCGATTCGGGAGCACCAACTCCATTGAAGTGTAAGAAATTGCAGACTCTTAGACGTAATATGATGTTAATTGTCTGTACTATAAGGGAAGAAAGTGTTTGCACTGATCGATGGAACAGTAGAAGTGTAACTGTCCTGGGTACTCGAACACGCAAGTGTGCATTGATACAATGAAATGTCGCGTTTGAGCAAATGTATTTTATTCCCTTCACTTGTGGGCGGCCTGAGCCAAAGTTGCGTAAGGCATTAAAAATTCCACTTGTGGGCGAGTACGATCACGAATTTAATCTGCCATACAGAGTTAACTCCACGAGCGTATCGCTGTCAGAATTTTGAACGGAAGTTGCTTCAAGAACTGTGACGTATATGAGAACAAAGAGTGTAGAGATACACGACCGCACCTAACTTCCACGTTCGTATGGTCACTAATTTAAGATAATCCACGATAAGTGAAAGAAAGCAATTATTAATAATAAATATGAACATATATTTTGTAAAGATACATGACCGCGCCTAACCTCCACGTTTGTATGGTCACTAATTTAAGATAATCTATGAAAAGTGCAAGAAAACAATTATTAATAATAAATATAAACATATTAAAATATGTTTTGAAGGAAAACAAGAAGAAAAAGCGTTAACGCTGCCGGGACTCGAACCCGGGTTCCTTCGTTTAAGACGCCGACGCCTTAATAACTAGGCCATCGAGGCACCCTGACAAAATGTGTTTCTGAAGTTGTATTTACAGTTCACGTGTTATGCAACAAGCTAGTAGTGACGCGTTGTTGACTCAACTTCCGTTTAAAATTCTGATACATTCTAGGTAAATCCCCATTCAGTTTTTAACTGTCACTGGAAATTTTCCACCATCTGGATATCAGGATATTTTGATCATCCCATTTAGTTACCATATATTCCTTCGAAGTTTGAGTATATTATTTTAATCTCCGAAAGTTGTTACATTTTCTCGTTCTTGGGGATTTCGCATCCTGATAATGAGATTTTTGTACTAAACTCAAGTGTTAAACATCCTGTCCAACTCGTGGAAATTTGTAGTCTCTTACGTCACATCCGTGCTGACAGATGTAACAAAAGAAAATTAGGATCTTGTTTATTTTATTTTATTGTATTTTTTGCTGCGGTAGCACCTTGCCCTAAGCTTATCTCATCTGCGGACATCACGCAGCCACCATAATATCGGGCTAATAAATTGGTAAAAGAAGTGCTTAAGACTTCATTCTGGGCATTTGCCTGATGGTACTGAGGAAAAACTGGAGCAACCTCAGTCGAAATTGCTGTTTCTCTCATAGTCGCCACTGTACAGCCAGCAGTTTTCGCGATTATACTTATTTTGATTTGAACAACTGTACAATGAACATTATTGGAGTACCTTAATTATAGGTCGAAACGTGTTAATGTTTTAACATCAGTAGAGCCATATATGCAATTATGTCCTCCACTTGTTTATAAAATATACCAAATTGTCCTCAGAGCTGAGTAGTTTTTACTAGAGGTGGAGGTTAGAGTCCTACGAACTTGCATTCGTGTTGCGCTACTCAGTCAAATGTAAGGAAAGAATACTTACATCTGAATTATCATTGTGCCTAAGCTCTGGTGTTGAAGGAAGAACGAAGGGTATTGTTTTTATTAACTTACAAGTCAAACTTTGATTTTCTTCAAGAGCTAAGAAAGTAGGAAAATGCTTCGAGTTGCGAAGAAAATTCTATGAACAGACTTTCAAATTACGGAAATTTGGTTGTAGTGAAACCATACCTTATGTTGTTTTTTTACTTTACCGTTTTTATAAATTCCTTTGCTTTTGGAATGTCAGTTTTAATTTTTTTTTTTTAAATTTAAGACCTGTTTATTTGTGAACATATACAGCGCTTTATCTTGTATCTCCTGACATTTTGTACTCTAAATAGTTATTAGGAGTCAATACGCATTAGCATTGACTACTTTCAAACATTTTTTTAAAATCTGTAATGCAAAGCATCCAATGGTTGAACGAAAATCTGAAAAAAAAAAAAAAATCACCTTCGTTTTTATTAGCAAGTAAACTTTCAAAGAATGTTAAAAATTTATTTATGTCAATTTCAATGGAGCTGTTTTCAATTTATTCTTAAATAAACAAAAATGTTATAACTAAGTACATTTCTCAATTAGTTGTTTCTTATCGATGTTAATGTGTGTGTGTGCTTTCTTTTATATTGTTCTCAACAGTGTTTTTCATGTTGTAAGTTATTTAAGAGAAATAATTGGCGTGTTTGTTTTATTTATCTTCAACATTGTTAATAACTTGTTAATACTTTTTTATGTTCTGGTATACAAAGATAGTTGTGAAAATAACTCAACTTACGCAATGGAATAAATGAATTTACGACTGACTGTATGCAATTGTTTTACCTAAACATAAAATTCTTTTTAAATTTTACCTACCTACGTTTATCTATATATAAAAGTTTACCAAGTGACCTCTGGTTTAAGTGGAATTTCATTTTTATGAAAAGTAATGAATGCAGATGCTTTCTAAGTATCAGTTAGTGTAGTTAACATTTAGTAGACGCCGTTTTACACTATGTGTAATTTCCAAACATGTATAAGTTGAAGCCTTCCTGGACACGCAATTTCATTAATGATAAATAGAGCCTGGTTGCTTCGACACTTAAATACTTGAAAATAGACAGCACCAAAAATTACGAATGACGGAAAAAGCAATAAGAATTAAGCATGCAAAACTAACAAATAATTGGTCAGATAATACGTAGAAAATATCTTTTCCAGTCTAGTTTTAATAAATATTTACATAAAATGCAACTATGTTGACTGCTTATGAAAGCTTCTTTTGCAGAAAATAAGGCCATCCTGAATGAAAATTTTCCAAGGCACACCAGGCGAATGGCTGTACGGTACTTTGAAACTAGACCCTGGACTAGTTCCAACATTCTCTCCCTACCCTATCCCGGCTTGAGCCAAAGTTACCTAAAGGCCATAAATCAGTTCAGTTCCAGAGAATGAAAGACTTTACTTTGTTTTTCTGGTTAGTCGCGTTTGGAAACTATAACAGAATCGCGTAGTTTTTTACTTTAGTGTTGCCACTTATGATCAGATCACCTTTGTGCAGACTTTGTGTTTGTTTAATGTTCGTGTGAAGAGTTGTCTCTCACATACATTTTACTTTTAGATATAAACATATTTAGTGATTTCCAAACGAGAGAAAGAAGGGGAGGGGATTAAAGAAAGAAGTAACGGTAGGGAATGAAATTCCCAAACTGTAGTTTTGACCAGTTTTCTCCACAGACTTGGAGCTTTGAGCCCCGCAATTTGACCTAATGTCGGGCTGGCCTGATCCAAAAACTAAGTGATTGGGCTCCCACTTTTCGAGCCAGGGTTTTTTTTTTTTTTTTTCGTCTTGGATCGGAACTGAATACAATGAAAAAAATGGTACAGATTTGCTAGTGATTTTCATATTCCATTTGCCAATTGCTTAAACTCCTTTTTAATAAAAAAATAGACGAAATTTGTTTGTGAAAACGTTGCACATACATGGTAGAAAGCAGGAATTAAGTATTAATAGGTCAAAAAAATTGATACTAATCAAGCCTAAGGACCCGAAAACAAACTTTAATTAAATTCTTTTTATAGTATGTGTAACATTAGGGAATAGGGATTGTGCCAACATTAGGGCTCTGGTAATAAGAATGATAGAGATAAAAAAAAAAAAACTTACTTTACTAAAATTACCAGAGACAGCAGTTACTGAAAGATTAGAGAACTGATAGTAGTTTTAATATAACGTATTTCTTTTTTCTTAGCAATGATGATCGATTGCATTCAGCGAAATAGTGTGGCAAATTGTTTTAGTAAGCTGTGCTTATTGGCTCCTTTTCATTTACTTGAAAATTTATTACCAGCTGAAATTTCCGGCTTTGCACGGTGAAAAAATGGAAAACTACTAAAGATTATAGATTGTATAACATATATCTAAAACCTTGATATAACTCGCTGTATCATCGCACAGTGCGGCCGATTCCAAAAAAGCTGGCCAAAAGTAAAAAAAAACTCAAGTAAATGATCTCAAAATCTGTACTAGGTTGTTTTTTTTTTGGGGGGGGGGGGGGGAGACCTGCACGGGTCGGGCTTGCGCGGGCCAGCTCCGTTATTTCTTTGGGCCGGGCTTGGGCTGGCCGACACTGCTTTCTCTTCAGGTCGGGCCGATTAATTGCACTTTAAAGCAGTTCAATAATTATTGACTTTCGTTAAACGATAATTGGAATAAAGTCAAACGTTCAAGTCTGTGTGCACGCCACGTGGAGTGAAAGGTATTACAAACAATGCAAGTAACACCAATATTTACAGTTGGTGTTGCTTAGCGGCTCCACTTTCGCTATAGGGGATTCGTTGTTCACCAGGGCGTTGACCCCAGTCGGCAGTCACATGAGTGACTGCATGCCCTTCCCTCAATAACAGACAGTATGCGTATTGAAGCTTCCTCTGATGGTCCGTGTCAATCCCAGAATATAGTCAATCCAACCACTGGATCCCAGGGGATGAACAGTCAGTAGTTGTTGTTTTGATATAAAAATGAAAGGAAACCGCACTCTTTGTTGTTCTCTCCACTTCAGCGACCCGCAGGAAGAAATGGTGGATGAAGTCAGGGTTCCAGTCTAATACGGTGTCAAATACTGTACAAATGTTGGTCTTGCGGGTATGGTCAAATTTCTGATAATTTGTTTTGTAAATAAAAGTTATGCTATGACTAGATACTTCTTTGCTGAATTTAAGAAACCTGCGACTACAAGTAATACTACTGTTCAAAGCGAAAGGATTATTTTGATCCTTTGTGTTAGAAGAAATAAATTGAAACGGCAATCCTGTAAAATAAAATTAAAATTACTAGTAAGCGCATCACATTGTTCAAACACTCACATAGGCTTGTATGCATTATATATTATTATTATACCGGATACAAATATATTGGGGCTCGAGCCAAAACTTTTTTAAATTTATCTGGCCGGACCGGATTGGGCCAAGAATTTTTAAAACTTATCGGGCCGGGCTCGGGCCAAGAAATTTTAAAACTCGCCGGGCCGTGCTCGGGCCAAAAACTTCTAAAGCTTTCCGGGCCGGGCCTAGGTACATTTGGGCTGGATTGGGCTCGGGCCGAAAAATTCGGCCCGTGCAGGTCTCTAGGAGGGGGTCGCTCATTTCGAACCTGAAATCACAGTTACAAAATTAAAGCCCCTTCATTCCCTATTTACAACCCCTAAACAAGGAACTACATAAATTGATCAGTGCTATATGGAGAAAGGAGGAGCTCCTAAAGGAATGGAAAACTTCAATAATAGTTCCGATTTACAAAAAAGGTGATAAATCGGACTGTAATAATTATCGCGGAATCTCGTTGCTCCCAACCTGTTACAAGGTATTAAGTAATATTCTGTTAACACGCCTAAGTGTATACGTAGATGAAATAATTGGAGATCACCAATGTGGATTTAGAAGAAATAGATCCACGTTGGACCAGATTTTCGCCTTGAGACAAATTTTGGAGAAGAAATGGGTATACAGTGGGACGGTTCACAAGCTATTCATTGATTTTAAGAAAGAATATGATTCTATCAAAAGGAAAAAGTTATACAGTATCCTGATACGATTTGGAATTCCGAAATAATTGGTTCAACTAGTGAAGATGTGTCTCAGCGACCCCATAAGCAGAGTACGGATAGGTAATAATATGTCAGATAGTTTCAAGATTCGCAACGGATTGAAACAAGTAGATGCCTTGTCACCACTACTGTTTAACTTTGCATTAGAATATTCAATTAAAAAAATTAAAGGGACTATCATTGAATGGTTTGAATCAAATGTTTGCATACGCGGATGATGTAGATTTAAAAGGGGACGAAATAGGTGCACTACAAAGCAACACGGATGCTTTAGTAGAAGCGTGCGATGAGATAGGTCTACAGTAAACATAGATAAAACAAAATACACGATAACAAGCCGAAACACAGGGAATGAAGGAAATAAATACATAAGAATTAAGGATGAGGTCATAGAGAAAGTAAACAAATGTTAATACTTGGGAGCATACGTAACAAGCAAAAATAAGGTCACGGAAGAAATAAAAAGTCGCTTAGTATCGGGGAACGCATGTTTCTATTCAGTCCAAAAACTTCTAACATCGCGATTAATATAAAGGAAATTGAAATTAAAAATATACAGAATGGTTATTCTGCCGGTAATACTTTATGGTTGCGAAAGTTGGAGTACGACCCTAGCAGATGAACATAAACTACGGTGTTTGAAAATAATGTTTTGAGAAAACTATAAAGGACGAGATGACTGGAGAGTGGAGGAGACTGCATAATGAATAACTCCACGGACTGTACGATTCACCAGATGTAAAAATAATGAAATCGCGACGACTAAAGTGGGCAGGCCATGTATCTCGGATGGGGGAAAAACGAAGATTATATTTTATCCTGGTTGGAAGGAGGCCAATGGGAAGACCGAGACGTCGTTGAGAGGACAAAATTAGAAGAGATCTTCGAGAAATATTTATTTGTGATGGAAACTGGGTTGATATTGCCCTGGATAGAATCCAATGGTGAACGTTTGTTACTACGGCGATGAACTTGCGAGTTCCATAAGCCATAGAGTTAGTTATTCGTGAAACAGTCTATATATCATGTTACAATCAAGATGCATATCATTTTCATGGTTTCTTGGTTCCCTGATAATGAATCTGAAGTCAGAGTTGCAAAATTTAACCCCCTCAACAACATTTTAGCGTATAAAATGATATTTTTTAAAATGAAATATTACGTTCTTTTTTATAAATGTTTCGTGGTGGGTGTAAATTTAGTAATAATTAATAAATATCTTTGCAAATGCTTAGTTATATATAACGGTATTATGATAAAAATAACTTTAAAAAAATTAGTTTGTATAGATTATAACTATAAATCAATTTATTGTGTTAAAAATGTAATTCAAAAAAAAAAAAAAAAGTCATCGTCAGGCGATAAATTTGTACAGATGCATCAGTGTCTTCTGATATCGAACATTCTGAACTTGAAACATCGTTTTGTTCATCTTCTTGACTAACTCTCACAGTTGGTTGGAGCCAATAGCAAATTAACAACCTCAGTTGGCAAGCCCTCTCTTTATATATCTCTCTCTCTCTGTATATATATATCAGGCACACACACAAACATTCACACCTATCGCATGTCTTCCAATTTCTCTTCTTTTGAGGTTAGATTTGTGAAAAACAACATTGCACGATGCTTCTATCTTTCGCTTTTCATTTAGTCGTTTATTCTAATAACATAACTTTCACTCGCTTTTCTTCACTGTGTCCCATTTATTGTAACCTACTCTTGGTCATATACCTTCAAAACAAATTTTCGTTTCTCTAGCTTCAGTGGTTTGAAAAATGGGTTTTGGGGCGGCCATTTTGAATTATAGATCGCGACTTTTTAAAAATGTTTTAATACTTTCCTAAACTACTTGTGATGATACACCTTTATGCCAAATTTCGTGTGTCTAGCTTAAACGGTGTGGAAAATTGATTTTTTGGGTCCGCCATTTTGGATCCAAGATGGCGTCTTTGGATAGCCTACTGGTGATGATGTACCGTCATACCAAATTTCGCTTCAGTAGCCCCAGTGGTTTAATCTGTGTATTCTATATAACAATGGGTTTTGGGGCGGTCATTTTGGATCCAAGATGGCGACTTTTTCAAATTTTGGGATTTTTTCCTGTACCTACTAGTGATGATGTACCCTCAAACAAAAGTAGCTTTGCGATTCCTATTCTGGGACAGGTAAAGAGAAATAAACACTTTCATAAGTAATTTCTAACCATTACAGATGTACTGAAACCAACCCAACATGAAAAAATCCCTAACTAGTTAATTTTTTTTTACAGCTTTTTTAAAAATTGCCGCGCTGTGCATCGTGCCATGTGTGATTGCAGTTGGTAAAATTGTTCCTGTGTGAGTTTCATAATTCTCGTTATCATGGAAACAACTTTATCTCGTTATCAAGGTAATTTGAAAGCTGAAATACTGCGGAGTCGTATCTATCATCATGCCAATCTCTATAGATATGGGTTTAGTTCCACCATACTTACGTGATATGTATTTGTTAATTGAGTATTGTCATTATAGGAACAGTAATCAGCTTAAAAAATTTAAATGATTAAAACATTCAGGATACTCCTGTCTATCGTCTTACCAAGTTTGGTTGGAATTGGTGGGAAAATGAGTTACCACAAAAACGGTATCAGATTAAAATTTTGTTATGTCCATCAACTAAATAGAAACATGGTTTAACGCACGGAGGGTCAGATGTAAAACGTAACTTACCTAATTTTCTGTCCCTAAACATTTCTAAGTGGAATCTTCTACATAATTATAAATATTATCTACAACATGCGTTTGTGTTCGTGTTCGTTAGGCAATACAGTCAGTGTATATAATAATTTGTGATTTTTGTTGTGGATTGTGCTGTTTACTTGCGTATCTAATTAAATCTTGTAAAACGTGAAATATATTTACAGGTATTAATACAAAATAATTGGAAGTCGGAACATTTTGTATTAATACGATGTTGGTCAACATGTTTCACGCAATTCAGCTTGAATTGGTGGTGAGTGGAATTTGAAGCCATTCTTCATACAGTAGAGCGTCCAGCTCAGGTGGAGATAGAAGAGGTGGAAATCGACGCCGAACATTGGTTTCCAAAACAGCCCACAGTCTCTCGATGATATTCAGGTCTGGCGACTGCGCGGGTCAAGGAAGATGTTGAACCTCATCAACATGCTCGTGAAACCACTCTTGAACAGGACCAGCGGTGTGAATGGGGGCATTATCGTCCTGGAATATGGTATTCTCGTCTGGAAATAGTTTATACCATTGGGTGGGCCTGGTTACCCAATAGTTCACTATACACTGCTCCTGTGACCGAACACAGGAGGGATACCGAATACTATGATATAGCCACCCAGACCATAATAGAGCCGCCACCATGTTTGACAGTCGGGCGGAGTAAGTCCACATCGTATGGTTCAGAGGGTGTTCGCCAGACAAACACGCATCCAGTGGTGGGGAAGAGGGCAAAGGGTGATTCGTCTGACCTGATGAGTCCTCCAAATTCCAGTTTTTGTGGGATGTTGCTTTTAAGCATTCTTGTCTGTTATTAGGGGCTTAAATAGCAACACGCTCATGGATACCCATTTTATGCAGTTCCTGCCTCACTGTTTTGGATGACACGCGTGTTTAGGTACAGAGTCACTTTCTCGGCCGTTGTTTTCTTCTGCGACGTCAATCCGTTTCAAAGCCCGGCGGTCCCTATCCTGCAGCTTCGTCTTTCGACTACTGTTGTGCTTCGCCGACCCTGTTTTACCGTGTACTGTATTCGGTCATGACTTTCGAGACCGTGCTTGGGTTACACCGCATAAATCGCTGTTTTGCTCACAGATGCTCCAGCTAGACAAGCACCCAGAATTAAACCTCTTTGAAGCTCAATCAAGTCGGACATACTGATCACTCACCACTCTTGCACAACGTCTACAACCATAATGCCTCACTCTACTATTAGTGCACAGTCCATCCTACCTGCAACAAACAAGAGACGGTTGATTTACGCAGTGCTCAGTGTTACTAAGCACAGTTACAATATGTCCTACTTCTGACAAGTGTTTCCATTATTTTGTCCAATACCCATACATATCAACTAACTGTAATATGTGTACTCAACTGTTAGAATGTTGCCAGAACCTGGTGGAAAATGTTATTCTATGAAAATTTTACTTTTTTTACCCCTTACATTGGGGGCAGCTATGTTTACGTTCGATGATGCTACAGCAGCTTAGATTCAAACCCAAAACCATCTGTACAATATCCTGAATCCTCAGACTTCACGACCACCAAAGCAAGTATTTTTAGTATGCTTGTGTTATCCATAATATCCAATAAAAAGTCATGCAACTGGGGTGGAGTTTGGTCCAACGGTGTGCATTTGTATTTCTTGAACAAGACACTACAGAATCTCTGAAGATAATGAATGGGCAGCAATGAATTACAAGCAAGAACCTTTATCGTTTCGCAAAATTATCAGCTTTTCGGCAGGAAGTGAACAGGTCAGGTATAATATAACTATAATTGATGGAACCGTAAAACAAAAATGTTTTCAGAAAAAATACAACAGACGAAACACTTATTATTATTTATGTACCTACCGAGTCCTCAGATACTACTGAAATTTTTGTAGTCAATATGAAGTACTTGAATATTACTAACAGGCTTGTTTAATGTTGTTATTTTGAAAAACAAAAAGGTTCTTCGTTGGAATATATTTTATGAATTATTTCAGTAAACGTTATTCAGAAAATATTCCCCTGATATAAGTCACATTCAATTTTTTCAAGCCAATAGTCTTCCTCAACTATGTCTCGAGACCTTATTTCAGACAAGGCGTCTGAATGCGTGAGATGGGTGCACGAGTTGTTTTTGATACTATGAGTAATATACGGAATTTTAATTATAGTTTTATCCTATGGGTAGGCTCACGTATGATTTGTCGGGAATAAACCCCCCAGGTTTCAATGATTACGTTTGAAAAATAAGCCAAAACCAACACAAATACTTGAGCATATCTTATTCGAGAGAGACTGTACGAAGAACTAAAGAACTGTTATCACCGAGCGGACGTAGCTCAGTTTGTAGAGATATCGGAAGACCCTGGGAACAATCCTAGAGGGCCCATGACTGAGGTTTTCCTCCATTCATACCAGGCAAATGCCGGGATGGTATGTGCAAACATAAGTTCTGTCCGACTACCTTCCAATATCATCTCCCCCACCCTATCCCGGCCTGAGTCTCCGATACCTAAAGGCCATAAATAAAACTTTACAAAAGAACTGTTATCATCATTGTTATTCGCTGTGCGTGCTAGTTAGCGCACCCTATGAAAGTCAGTGAATAAGGGAAGATATAATATTTTTCCTGTCTGTCTGTTCCTCGCCTAGATCTCAGCAACTACAAGTTCGACAGAGTTGAGCCATACACCGTTGGACTCATCATCATCTTAAACGGTGGGAAAAATTATGAATTTGATTCTAAAACTGACAGATCCTTTCCATTTGCTTAGTATTCTCCATTTGACTTAATTAATTTAACATGGTATGTTTGTTCCTCCCCCCTAGATCTCAGTAACTACGAGTCACACAGAGATGAACGATACACCGTTGGATTCGTCATGGTCTTAAACGGTGAGGGAAACTATGAATGTGACTCTACAGCTATAGGAAATTTACTGATTTAAATGTAGTACGGCGCTTATGGGCTATCCTCCCAAGTCAATGCTTTTCGCGTTATATGTCTGTCTGTCTCTAATACCGCAGCGTTGCCGCCTTTCTGGTATCTTTGAATTGCACTTCTGTCGATAATGTAATTTTTTACATAAGTTTTATACTTCGATTTCTAGATCGATCTAATATGTACAATCTTCATTTTTTGACACATTATTCTTGAAGCCTTTATGAAGGCTATGGAATATTTATAAACATTAGTAACATTATATAAAAAAAAAACACACACACACACACAACCAGATGCAAATTCGTAGATTTTTACAACAACGAAGTTTCGAGCAGCAAGAAACTTTTTTCCTGTAGAATAGATACATACATGCAGCGAGTGAAATGTGAATGAAAGTGTAAAAAAATAATTTCCCTTAATCTGGTCGTAATATCTCAAGCCACTCAAAAGTTATGTGATGATTAATAAAAGTGTCTTTGTCTGTTCTACGCCACAGTAGTGCTTCTTTGTCCGTTCGTGCTTCTGTAGTCTTCTTTATAAACACCTGGAATGCTATGCAAAGCTATATATAACTTCAAAATTAGAACTTCAAAATTTAGGAAGTATCATTTTGTACTTACTGTCCAGAGACGGCGCTAGATAGGGGTCTAAGGACTGAAGCCCCATAAAATCAACCTTAGCCCCCTTGTAGCCCCAGTTTTGTCAGTATTCTTTATTTTCTAAATGTGACACGAATTGAAGTCAGTTCCCTGACTTTTTCCAATTGAAATATCGTAGCCTCCATACTTTTTTATCCTGATGCCGTTATTGTCACGGTAACTGAAATGCAAGAACTTACAAAATTGCGTTTTGGTATCGAAAATGTAGTTAATGACTGTAAATTTCCATTTAAGTGCTATTCATAAATGAGAAATTATAAATAAATGCTGGCATTCTTCCAAATGTGACAGGTACTTCAAGGTAAGTTAAACTTTATCCATCCATAAAGATCCTTCCTGCCTATGCTCAAATCATCAATCTATCGTGACCACAGTCCGCTACTTATTTAAGTAGGTCCCAAATTATTATCCCGACGCTGGGTTAACACTGAAAATTTGAGCCACCACCGGAAATCGAACCTGGGACGCCCACAGTGAAGGCGACCGCGCTACGCATTAGACCACGCAGAAGGATCATCATAATTCAGAGATTTCCAACCGAGGTTTCGCTAAATCGTAGGGTTCCTCGACGCAGTATTAGGGGTTCCGCGAAAATCAGTATTAAAAAAATAGGATTTATTGTTTGGTATACTGTACAATACTACTTTATATTTTGTTCTAGACAAAATGAAAGAAAAAAATATGTGCCAGACAGCCTGGGCTTCCCAAAGTTTTGTTAAATATTTCTAGGGTTCTCGTGCGACCAAAAAGGTATGGAAACATTATCCTAATAATTGGATGGGAAATTCCATAGTCAAATATAGATGACCAATTCTTTATGAACGGTGTATTTGAAGTTAAATTCTAAATGCTTTCTTCCTGTCAATGAAAAGACGCTGCAATACTTTTAAAATAATTTCCGTCAACTTCAAAGAGCAAAGACGGCATTGTAGCCATTTTCGCTTGGTCGCAACATATCTTACTCTCTCCCCTTTTTTTTTGTGTGTTTTCTTTTTTATTCGTGCTTTGTCGGCGATATTTTTCGTCTTCGGCTTTCTTCAGAGTTTTATTTGTCCAGATGATAATGAACATTAGCCATACAGAACACCCCTTTCATTGTTGTTTGGCAGGATTTTATCTTTATTGTTTCTTCATTTTATTACTGACCATTTCTTTGCATATTTTATTACATTATTTTCTTCAACAATTTTCCTTTCGTTGAAAATCTTCAAAACAAACAAAAAGATCTGATTGTTGTTTTATTTTCGTTGAAAAGTTTGGTGGTAATCCACACACCCTCTCCCGGTTGTGTGATTTGATTCTCTTCGCTGATTGGTTCAGGGCCAGTCAGTAGTTAGAACATGGTCGTCGAGCAGGCAAAGCTGCAAAGAATTTACGCTGCCTCCGAAAGTCATATTTAAAAGCAAATTATAAGGCAGCCAGCGATAAAAAGTATAATAAAATGTACAGTAGCATCGACTGATAAATCATAGCAACTTTTGGGGAGCTGCTTCTTCCCTTTTGCTTATAAAAGAAGCTGTGAATGGAATTGCTGCAGTTTGGCGTCTCTCACCCTCCATATTGGCTTGAACCTGGAGTGGACGAGAAGGAGCATATTAACAGTGATTTGTTTGTGTGAAGTGGTATTCATCAGTGTGTGAGGTGATAAATGTGTGTGCAGTAGTTCATTCTAGTTTTTCTGAAATAAATAAAATATAATTTCAGTGTGGCTTGATATCCTTTTTTCTGTTGTGTTCAAGGATTCAGTGCTTTCTTCAGTATGGAAATGGTGTTGTTTTTCTGTGTAGTGATGTCTGTTTAATTTAGTAGGCACCGGGGCCGGTTATCTCAATTCTGGTATGTATGTTTAATGTCTTGAAATTCCTCTTTCTCTCCCAGAAACCTAAGTCTGTTTCACCAACGTTCTGATAGCAAAATTTCAGCACAAAAAATTTTGGTTCGTACGTTGAAATATTTTTACCTTGCACTATAGTCGATGCGACCTTCGAAATGGTGTGTTTTTTCTGTGTAGTGATGTCTGCTTAATTTGGTAGGCGCCGGGGCCGGTTATCGGAATTCAGGTATGTATGTTTCATGTCTTGAAATTCCTCATTCTCTCCCAGAAGCCCAAGTCTGTTTTACCAACGTTCTGATAGCAAAATTTCAGCACAAGAAATTTTGGTTCGTATTGAAATATTTTTACCTTGCACTATAGTCGATGCGACCTTTCATATGCACGTTATTTTTCCGTTCAGCATTTTCGTTCGCTCCTTCGGTACTGGTATGTTTAAATTCCACGAAATCTCTTCAATATGTCCGTTTTTTGTCAGTCAGTAAGTCAGTCAGCTCATGGAAACTCTTATTGTAAATTAATACCTAAGCCAACCCTAGTAGACCATGTTTGTATTATTAGTGTTGAAGGTTAGGCTAAATGAAGTTTAAAAATAGAAATTACATACGAAATGTTGTAGCAACGTTTTGGAATACCAAACTAAATAGCTGCCCGGTAGCTATATTGTAAAATAGAAATCTTTTTCGTAGAGAAAAATGTTATTCTTTAGTAATTGTGGCAATTTTGATTTATCTGGGGTAAAGTTTAGAATGTCTACTACGTTTTGAAAAGTAAAGTAACTTATTTCGTCTGAAAAATAAGTATGTGAATTATATTTTCTGTACTTGGACAGAGCTTTTCTCTATATAATTAAATTACCCTTTTATTATGTGAAATTGACAGCATTTTCGATGCTCATTTTGATATTCAAGAGATTCTCTTCGGAAACTTGTTTTCCAAGAAAATTCAGCAATCAGTCTTTTGCCTTGCGTTTGTCATATTTGAGTAAAAATAAATAACACTTTTGCCAGATATTTCTTGTGTCAAGGGTTTCATTATGATGTAGGTAGATTCCATCACTGTGGTATTGCTGAGAAGATTCCCAATCTTTCACTATTTCAGTCCGCGAAGGGTGTTAAATTATTTATATGTGAGAAAGTAATTGCAGATGAAATTAAAGTTTGATATTTGATCCAATGCTTCAGCAATTTTTAGAGAGTAGTCAAATTAGTTCAGTGCATCCAAATTTTCATGTTATATAGTAACTAGTGCGAGGTAGTGTTGAGTCTTGTACTATTTTAGGGCCTGGTTGCGTTGGAGTTACTGATCTCCCACCAGGCGCCTCCCCAGCTGGCGGATAGGGGAATGTCGACCAGATATGGTGGGTACTGGAAATATCCCGGCGCGAACCAAAACCAGTACTGCTCCCTTGCACTTAGTAGAGGGATCTACAATGGCTAGGGGAAGATAACCGCGAACAAAAATATCATGGTGAGGGGAAGCAGCATCACCATTATCACTCTGAGGTTGAAGATGAATGACATCGGCAAGGGTCAGAGATAGACAGAGGACGACATCTTGAATTTCTACCTTTACTGCAAGGTCGTAGAGCTGACAACCCTACACCGCTAAAACATGTCAAGAAATAGTAACAGATGGTTCATGGATTCTCCTGGAGTAAAATATTCTGGAGGTAAACTAACCCCTCATTCGGATCTTCAGGCTGGGACTGCTTCAGGGGACTCCAAGAACGGGATTAAGAAATACCTTAGAATAGGAACGTGGAACGTATGGACATTATACCAAACGGACGGTCTTCAGGTGGCGGTACGCTAGACCGAGAAGTACGAGCTAGGAAGGTGACACCCACCATCAATTAGTGATCACAAAAGTAAGGGAAAAGTTATGCATCGTTAACAGAGAATGCAAGGGGTCAAAACAACTGAAATTCGAAGTTAAACGATTAAATAATCCGAGCATAAAAGCAGATTATCAACTCGAACTCTCAAATAGGTTCGAAATACTAGCCGATTCGAGTAATAATAATGATGATATTAATAATGAAATTGATGTAAGTAAGATGTGGGAGGCAATTCGTGAAACAATTAAGAGCGCAGCGAAGGAACGTGTAGGTGAGAAGAAACAACTGAAAAACAAACCTTGGTTTGATGAAGAATGACTTAAGCTTCATGAAGTACGAAAACAAGCCATGCCACGATGGCTAAGTAATAAAAGCGAAGTAAATACCAACCACTACAGTAACGCGAGACGAAACGCCACACTCGGGTTCAGAAATAAAATGCGAGAATATCTGACGCAGAAGATTCAGGAGATTGAGGAAAACGGGAAGACAAATAACATACCAGATCTATACAAAGGGGTAAAATCGTTAAGAAAATGTTACCAGCCGAGGTTAAGAATGATTAGAAATGAACCTGGAGATCTTCAGGCGGATCCGACTAAAATTATCGATGTGTGGAAAAGTTATTTCGACAAACTTCTTAATGTACGCAACAGAGAACAAACAGAGTTATTTGAAATCCATACCGCAGAACCACGGATTCCCGAACCTAGCGAGATCGAGATCGAAATGTCGGTAAAGAAACTGAAAAATTTCAAATCACCAGGAATAGACAATATTCCAGCCGAATTAATTTAAGCAAGAGGAACGGCGATAATCAAGGAACTACATAAATTGATAAGTGCTATATGGAGAAAGGAGGAGCTCCCAAAGGAATGGAAAACCTCAATACTAGTTCCGATTTACAAAAAGGCTATACATCGAACTGTAATAATTACCGCGAAATCTCGTTACTTCCAACCTGTTACAAGGTATTAAGTAATATTCTATTAACACGAATAAGTGTATACGTAGATGAAATAATTGGAGATCTCCAATGTGGATTTAGAAGAAATAGATCGACGTTGGACCAGATTTTTTCCTTGAGACAAATTTTGGAGAAGGAATGGGAATACAATGGAACGGTTCATCAGCTGTTCATTGATTTTAAGAAAGAATATGATTATATCAAAAGGGAAAAGTTATACAGTATCCTGATACGATTTGGAATTCCGAAAAAAATGGTTCAGCTAGTGAAGATGTGTCTCAACGACCCCATAAGCAGAGTACGGATGGGGGTAATAATATGTCAGATATATTCGAGATTCGCAACGGATTGAGACAAAACCATGCCTTCCCCCACTACTGTTTAACTTTGCGTTAGAATATGTGAGTTTAAAAATTAAAGGGGACAAAAAGGGACTATCATTGAATGGTTTAAATCAACTGTTTGTATACGCGGATGATGTAGATTTAATAGGGGACGATATAGAGCACTACAAAACAATACCGATGCCTTAGTAGAAGCGTGCGATGAGATAGGTCTACAGGTAAACATAGATAAAACAAAATACATGATAACAAGCTGAAACACAGGGAATGAAGGAAATAAAAAAAACATACGAATTAGGGATGTCATAGAGAAAGTAAACAAATTTAAATACTTGGGATCATACGTAACAAGCAAAAATAAGGTCACGGAAGAAATAGAAAGTCGCTTAGTATCGGGGAACGCATGTTTCTATTCAGTTCAAAAGCTTCTAACATCGCTATTAATATCAAAGAAATTGAAAATATACAGAACGGTTATTCTGGCGGTAATACTTTACGGTTGCGAAAGTTGAAGTACAATCCTAGCAGATGAACATAAATTACGTGTATTTGAAAATAAGGTTTTGAGAAAGATATACGGGCCGAGACGCGACGAGATGACTGGAGAGTGGAGGAGGCTGCATAATGAAGAACGCCACGGACTGTACGATCCACCAGATGTTGTAAAAATAATGAACTCGCGACGACTAAGTTGGTCAGACCATGTAGCTCGGATGGGGGAAGCGAATATTATATTTATCCTGGTTGGAAGTCCGGATGGAAGGAGGCCATTGGGAAGACCGAGACGTCGTTGGGAGTACAATATTAGAAGAGAACTTCGAGAAGTAGGTGTTCGTGATGAAAACTGGCTAGTTAGGTTGCGTTATGTCACTATAAAAGCTTTCGTGTTTTTGCTTTATTGCGAGATGTTCTCATCTGCGTCTCTCTTTCCCTTTTGGGGATGCTTTTCCTTCTGCTTTTGCCAACTTTCTGCGATTGAGCACTTCTTTCGGGCATCTTACATGCATGCTTTGTGGTCTAGACTAGTGTATGTTCTGTCTTCGATGTGGCTGAAGCAGGGTGCTGAAGGGTAGGTACAGATGCTTATCAGAATAATGGAAACACCTGTAGTTGGTAACACGTCAGATGTATGGGTTGGCAGTGGTGTCGTGGCGACCGCAGCGCCGGACTGCTGGTGGTGGTGTGTTAGGTCGGTCTCCATACTACGTCAGGCGTCGTGGAACAGGAGTGTGCAGTGGCTGCAGCAGACGGAGGTAGTTGTAAATGGGAGACCTCTCAGAGTTTCAAAGAGGGCAAATTGTTGGTGCGCGGTTATGTGGAGTGAGTGTGACGGCAGTGGCTAGTGTGTTAGGTGTGTCGCCAGGGACAGTGTCGAAGGTGATGACGGCCTACACAACACACGGGAAAACCACATCGGGGAAGCGGAACAGTGGGCGGAAGAAAAGCATCAGTGACAGGGCACGCCGGGTATTAAAGCGCATTGTCACGCGAAACCGTCGTGCCACTGCGGCGCAAGTGACGGAGGAACTCAATCAGCACCTCCCCCAACCTGTTTCGACAATCACAGTCCGCCGCGAATTACATGACATGAACTTACGGGGTCGTGTTGCACGGGCCAAACCTCTCATCAGGGACCAGAACGCTTTAGCACGCCGCAAATGGTGCCGCGACCATGCAACTTGGACCGTTGACGACTGGAAACGAGTGGTATGGTCGGATGAGTCACCATTCATCCTATTCCAAACCATGGGCCGTGTTTATGTGTGGAGAACGCCCAAAGAAGCGCATGATCTGCAGTGTCTCCGCCCAACTGTGAAACATGGCGGCGGCACGGTGATGCTGTGGGCCGCAATATCATGGTTTTCATTGGGTCCTGTGGTCACACTTCGCGGACGCATCACTGCCAACGATTATGTCGCAATTTTAGGAGACCACTTGCATCCTATGGTCCGGATGTTGTTCCCGGACAATGACACCATATTCCAGGATGATAATGCACCCATTCACACAGCTGGAGTTGTTGCAGCGTGGTTTGAGGAACATCGGGATGAAGTTCAACACCTCCCCTGGTCCGCCCAATCCCCAGATCTCAACATAATTGAACATCTGTGGTCCATCTTGGAAACACGACTCCGGCGACGATTTCCACCTCCATCCTCTCTCACAGAACTGGCCGATGCCCTGCACGAGGAATGGTGTAATATTCCACTTGCTACCATTCACGACCTCTATGCCTCCATCCCACGTCGCATCAAGGCTGTTCTGAAGGCGAAAGGTGGCCCGACACCATATTAATCTGGTAAGTTGCACTTTCGTTCAGGTGTTTCCATTATTCTGATAAGCATCTGTACCTTCCCTGCCTTCTTGTCCGATAGCGGTTTTTCTTTTGTGACCTATCCTGTGGCGTAATGTAGGCTTGTCTCCAGGGTAGGTTTGACCACGTTCAGTTTGGGTAAGCCCCCTTTTTCCAACAGAGTTTCACGGGCCCCTAGTTTGCTGATGAGTCTACCTGCTTTCGCTGGACCAGCTCGTGGGACATTACAACATAAAGCCAGATTTTTGGTGGAACAGCAGGGAGTGGCTAATGATTGACATTTTAAGGTCATGCTAGTCCAGCTATGTTGGGGATTATCGAAACAAATGTTGTTTATTGTTACCAGTTGTAATGAATAGAAAGTATTGTAGACTGGCTCCATTTTCTGGACGTTGTTCACTCTCGTTTTAATACGTGCTGTTCTTCTTATAGTTTCATCTGGATAGCTCTGAGCTCGGTTTATTGTCTAAGCTTACGGTTGTTCATTTTGGAAATTTTGTCTTTTAGTGCTGTATAGACGTAATAATAGACGTAATTAATATTACAGAAAATTTAGTATTTAGATACTAGTTCTTATGCATGCCTGTACGTAAATTCATATGAATAATCAGTGTTCTGGCCAAAGCGGCAGGTCCTTAAAGGCAGACTAAGCCCTCTCCATCCCTATTTTGCTCTTTCCTTTTTTATCTCAACATACATTTTATCTTCTCTAATATTATCAACAAGCTGGATTCGTCCTCTTCCTCTCTATCCCTCAACCTGACCTTCCTTTTTTTACCCTGTTCAAATTTTCAGGTTTGTTTCAAGAAAGCAAAATCAACCCCTGTTTCAATTTAAAATTTTGAGGTCTCACCCCCACGCAGCACTATTCCCGGGACATCCCTCTTTCCGAAGGTTTCAGTGTTTGATCTCGCGTATCCAATTTTGTAATTCATTTTAGATTCCAACCTTTATTTACTATTCCAAAATTCTGAAAACCCTCTACACCGTATTATTCTTGAGCTACAATTACACGTGTAGCTATCAAACTGAGAGAGACTTAAAGGAAATTCTGATAGAATTGTAATTTTGGATAGTGAGCAAGAACTCATGAACATTTAATCAACTGCGAGAGAGGTCTCGAGAGATATGACAACGCTGTCCATCATAAGTGCAGTACTGCATTTAAATCAGTAAATTTCCTATACCAGGTCCTTTTTAAACGCTTAGTGTTCTCCTATGTCTCAGTAACTACAAGTCCGGTAGAGATGATATATACACCGTTGGATTCGTCATGGTCTGAAACGTTGAGGAAAGCTATGAATGTGATTCTAAAACTGGCAGGTTTTTTAAATCGCTTAGTATTCTCCATTTGTGCCCATTCAGATCTCAGTAACTACAAGTCCGACAGAGATAAGCCATACACCACTGGATTCGTAATGATTTTAAACCATGGAATAATCTATCACACAAACTTTAAAACTGGCAGGCCCTTTTTAATCGTTTAGTATTCTCCAGCTGTATGTTTCTATGTACCCCCTAGATCTCAGTAACTACAAGTTACACAGAGATGGACGATACACCATTGGATTCATCATAGTCTTAAACGTTGAGGAAAACTATAGATGTGACTTTAAAACTGGCAGGTCCTTTTCAATCGCATAATATTCTCCATTTGTGCCCCCACTAGATCTCAGTAGCCACAAGCTCGACAGTGATAAGCCATACACCGTTGGATTAGTCATGGACACCGGTGGGAATATCTAGAATTTGACTTTAAAACTATCAGGCCCCGGTATTTGCTGAGTAATCCCCATTTATGACTTTGACTGTAATAATATAGAGTCTATAATAAATTATTATAGAGTCTTTTGTCTATAATAAAACCATTACTTAGCTTGTTATTTGCTATGTTAAGAACAGATCTGTGCTTGGGAATTATTGAAGTTCTACTTTGTGATTCGGACATGGACTAGTGAAGTTCATACTCAGAGCTTTGGACATCCTTGATAGTGTAATCGCTATTTGGCTTCTACCAGCCCCATCAGGTGAGACGATGGAAAATTCCATGTTAGTGAATATATTTTAGACTACCCAATTGAATGGAAAGAGATTTTCATGTATCCCTCACCTTCAAAATTTCACTATTATTAATTTTTGCATCGTCCATTTTCTAAGCGAGTGCCTATTCCAAAAGTCTTGTAGATACTATCTTGTACTGAAATTGCAACCGTCTATTTCACAACGTGCCGCAAATACGGATCCTGAAATACCACATCGCTACAAGATCCTCCAGTCTATGAACTTGTACAGAAATTTAAATTACATTTTCAATAGGTACTGTAATATTCCTAATCTTCTGAAAAATTTATGCCACTTAGAAGATTCATAAACAAACGGTCAGAGATCAAACACAACGAGCTTTATTCGAAAAGAACCAGTCATTACTGGTATACACTTCGAATTCCAGACCAACCCGAGAATGCCTTTTTCCTCGAAAAATATTTACCAGACATCTCCCTGGTGTGAAAGACTGGAAGTGTATCGCTCTGACGGAAAGAAACAATTGACATCCTTCCAGACTTACTATGAAGTAGATGTAAACAAATCGAAGTGCATTCATTTGCGTCACACACGTGCTCTGGCAGCTATACATGTCAACAGTATAATTGTGTCCTGGGCCATATTTCATGATCGGTCTTTACTCTGCACTTTTCACTTTGCAGAAATTAATGAGTGCAGAATAAATGTGTTTCATGAATAATTCTACAAGCTTTTCAAAAGTGTGTTTCATTAAAAAAATCCACACTTCAATTTGAAAACTTTGTAGAAATATTCTTGAAACACATTTATTCTGCACTGATTAATTTCTGCAAAGTGAAAAGTGCAGAGTAAAGACCGTTCATAAAATAGGTCCCTGGTTTACCGAAGCACAAGATTTCCAGAATGTAAATTACAGAGAACCAGAAATTAAACTAACCTACTGACTACTACTACTATATTAAAAATACTTCGCCAATCGATATAAAAATTACACTTGAAATCTATTGCTAAGGTGCCCATTTACTCTTTTCTGGCATTGTCTAAAAAGTCGTTATGATCTCATGGTAATTTCAAAAACATCGTAGCAGAGCACAAAATAAGGGCTTATATGGATAATATGAGGAAGAACAGACCAGATAGGGAATATTAAAAATAAAATGTCAGTAAAGAGTAATTATACTTCGTAGCTTCCTTAGGGCCACGTCGACTAAATAACTATTAAGTATGTAACCATATATTCGAGCTAGCTTGTCTTCAGTAGTAGAACGAAGGTGGAGTCATATAAATCAAAGATCGCGGACGTCCATATAAAAGCCAATAGACAAGCGTGTTGTGCGCGCAAGTAATGTTGGAAAATGGGACTAGTACGACTTTTGTGGTGAAAAATGAGCTGGGTGTAGTCAACCATAACAAAGTGGTAGACAAAGGAATGGAATCCGAAGAAATTGGAATACTTATATTGAAAAGATATGGGCACCGAGATTAGAAAAACAGTTAAATAAAGGTTTTGAAGAAAATAGGTTATGGGTGAAGTAAGGCATCGTGGATGTTGGAAGAATAAAATTGGTACTATGGGTTTAGTTCGGGCTTCAGTTCTACTCTCAAGCACTGAGAGAAACCTTCTTCCCAGAGCAAAACAAAAACCTTCATCCAAGTCAAGTGTTATACAGTTTCGTGTATGGGGCAACTGGAACATCGGGTATGTTGGTGACGGAAAGTGACGGTGATACAAAGGTTTAAAGGGCCGCTTGTATCTACCACATAGAATGTACGGCACATTGTGAGGGTTAGGATATATATATGACATATGAAGTTTGATAGATTCCTAGTGAAATTGCATCGGCTCTGCTGATTGAGAGTTGGAGATGTTTTAAGGATAGGATGCATAGGATAAAGTGAAAACTGAAGGCAACTGGGAGGAAGGATTAGTGCGGACTAAGCTGTTTTTAAGACTGGGAAGGTGCTAATAACAAACTAATTTCGGTTTGTGGGAAAATATAGATCTGGTATCGGGATCAGATTGAAGAATATGAAAGTTGAAATACAGAATTTGCTTGATCTTGGTTAGTTTAGGATGAAATTAAGTGATTAGAGAGGGTGAATTCGGTGCTGGGAGAGTGAGTTGGTTAAATGTGCAAGGATGGAGCAGGATCTGCTTTGTTACAAGGCTAAGTGATTAAGTTTACATTCCAAAGCCGTATGTCAAACTTCAAACACATCCTAAACTAAGCAGTGTGCTATGTGGGAGAAACAGGCTTCCCTTAAATAATCGTCTCAATAATCACTATCAATTTTCCATCATCAACACTTGAATGAGTTTTCGTGTCGCTGTAATTCATAAATTCTGAGTCTTACAACTCGAATATGGGGTCATATTTCAAAATGGCTGAAAAACGTAAGCAAATACATTAAAATATAATTCCTGTAATCGTATTAATATTACTTATATTTTAATACATTTGCTACGGGCACCCTGCGATTTTATTTTTGTAGTCATATAATTCTTAGATGAAAAAAATATCTGCTTTTAGTGCATTTTAGAAAAGGATGGGTTTTAAAAGTTGAAAAAATATTTGTTTTCTCTCTCTCATGATCCAGATGGAAGTGATTGCCAGGAGCCAATTTTGTGGTCATATTGTTCACAATTTTATAGAGTTAGTGTCTTTTGCTGATAGAGTTAGTGTAGATTATTGATTATCATTTTATTATATATACTCATTTATATTTTATGCAACGCAAAGCTGGAAAGTACAATTTCCTATATAAAATGTTTATATTAATAATAGTCTTCATAATTTCGTTAGGTAATGAGAACTGCTGCTTTGTAAATAGGTTTCACAAGTTCAGCGTGAAGTTGGGTCACATTCAACAGATCGAGCCCATAACTCATGTTACACTCTAATTCCTGTCTTAACAGAAAGTCACTCGGTTGAACATTATTAAAGCCACTCAGTAAATAGATATTTTTGATACGTGTGGAAGTTTGAACCAATTAGCCCAGGACTTCCTGATATATGTATATATGGGCATATACGATGTATTTTCTGAATTCTAAAAACAAAACTTCAAATATTTCGAGGTTTTGTTGAAAACTGTATAGAAATGAAAGAAACATTTTTCTTTAATGTTTTATGTAGTATAGAAAAACGTTTCACATGTACAAATATGATGTGTGAAACATACAACAAGTCAAGCATATACTACTACTTTTTTACAATGTAAAGTAAATACATGTGTGTGCAATCGGCACTCACACTTATTTAGACAGATTTTGTACATTTAACAAAATAATTACAACAGGCAATAGAATTATAAATAAACCAAATCACCACAAACGGATTTGGTTGCATCGTCACATAATCATCCATACTTTTACGCAATCTACAAAGCCATCATCAATCTCTTTCTTTCTTTCAACAATAAATAACAACAGCGGTCTTAACATTATCAATAAAAAAATCTGAGTAAGGTACTGCGCAGGTACACCATTCACAGCGCTGGACGGAGCAGATTTTAAAATACTTGGCTGTGATAAGTAACGCGTCTGAGGTCTATCTGCTCTATCAGAAAAGAATGAAGGAGAGAGAGCAGCGCACAAATACAAGTGCTCACGTTCGTTTGAGACCATCTTAAAGTCATCACAGATGACAGGAAAATACAAGAAACATGATTTCTCAAATAACTTTAACGAGAACCATATTCCTCCATCCATTCTTCGTAACGAGCAATGTCATCAAGAGAAATGCTCTTCTTGCATCTGCTCAGTGCTTCCTCAAAGTCTGCGTTGGTGACAGGTAAATCAACATCCTCCTTCTTCATCTGACGAATCTCCTCAGGATTTTTGCCAGAGATCTTTCTTCTCATAGACATCAGCGCTGCGTCCCTGATAAATAATGGATAGAGCAAACAAACATTATATTAAGTTGTTATGGACGAAACAGATTAAACAAGAACATTTACAATGTATTTCCTTATTAAAAAAATCTTAACGCTTAAGATTATAAGAGGTTTCTCTTTATATGTTAATGAAAAATCCAAAAACGCATCACCTGTAATAATATATTAAAATTTATTCACCAGCAGAATTTAAATAGCTTTAGATATTTATATAGCAGAGTACAATTATTGTATTAAGTTTTCTATTTTACTGAAAAATATGTATCAGCTACTAGTACTTCATGATTTGTAACTGATAAAGTTTTACAGTACCTTGAATTTTCTGCACATAGTTTGGTTTAAAAAAATGTTCAGTTAAGAAGAAAATGAGCACTGTTATTGTTAAGGTTAATACATTTCGCCACTTCAATGCACTTCGGTGAAGTTGTTTCTTCCAAGACATTCACAGAAAATAAATATACTCCACAATATATCAAAATAGCAAATCCAAGATTTATGACGGACAGTATTCCAAATTTGAGCTATTATCCCAAAATCAAATATAATTGGATCTGTTTTATAACAACGAAGTTTATAGCAGCAAACGATATGTTTTTTCTTGTTATTTTTTCTTTAAAGATTCGCCCATGTATGGTTTCTTTAGGTGGGTAACTAACAAAAATATTCAACTGAGAATAAAACAACCAAGTTATCTCATTGGACACATAAAATTGCCAAATCTGAGTATGCATTACTTGAACATACTTTAAGTGTTTATCCTATGTATTAAAAACTCCAATTTTATCAAGAAAGGACTGTGTAATTTAATTTGATTGAAATGTTTTAAGTGAATTTTACATTTGTTTAATCGCTTAGCACAGAAATGCTTGTTTCTATTCAGTCCAGAAACTCCTAACATCATAATTAATATCAATACACAGAATGGTTATTCTGCTGCTAATACTTTATGGTTGCGAAAGTTGGAATACTATCCTGTCAGTTGAACATAAATTCCGAGTGTTAGAAAATAAGATTTTGAGAAATATGAACGGGCTCGAACAGGACGAAATAACCGGAAAATGCAGTAGACTGTATAATGAAGAGTTCCACAGACTGTGACTCGCTCGATATTATAAGAATAATGAAATCAGGATGACTAAATTGGGCAGGCCATGTAGCTCGAATGGGAGGATTGTATTCCATTGTGTGTTAGGGAAATTAATATAGAGGAGCTAAGTCTTGTTATTCATGCAAGTAGGTTGGGAGACAATTTCATTACTTAAGAAAGGAAAGGAAATTATAGTTTTGGGTGTTATCTTTTGTCATAAATGGAAATGGGATTATGGGTGCTGTGATTTATAACGTATATATTCAATGTGTAGCGATACGAATGTGATCCATAACTGAATAATAAGTGTAGATAAATATGGCGAGATGTGACTATTGTTAATATGAGATGGCTTTATTGTGATGTGTATGCGGTAAATAGTATTTATCATATATGTCTCTTGTTGACATTGTTGTCCTACATCTCTTATGGAAGTTAAGATTATATGGAAGTATATTGTTTACTTTAGCTATTGCCCAATAAAGAAATAAATCTAGATGAATCTATTCTGAAGTGGTATTCTTGCTTAGTTAAAATATTAACTCCTTAGTTAAAATATTAAATAAAACCTTAACATCGTGGTTGGCAAGCCGGAGCCGTTGGGAACACCGAGACATCGTTGGGATGACAATATTAGAAGGGATCTTCGAGAGGTAGATGAAAACTGGCTATATGTTGCCCAGGATAGAATCCAATGGCGAAGGTTTGTTACTGCGGGGAAGAACTTGCGAGTTCAGTAAGCCATAAAGTTGGTTAGTTTTATTATACATCTTATAATTTACCGACGTAGATCGTAATTTTATAAACATAAAATATATATTCAAGTCTGTAACACTTCGTTTATTGTCTATGTGATAGACACAACTTGTATTTCGGATATTTGGATTCACCGCGTTTATTATATATTGTTGACACATTTCGTATTAGTACTTACAAAGTAACACCTTCCTCTACATTAACATACGTAACCAATGATGTATTTGAAGTGGGTCTGAAATCTCCTCCTTACAAAACTCCGAATTCTATGTCAATGTAGTATAATTTTAGATGTAGTTTTACGTATTTATACATTTCATACTAAGACCCACACTGAATCTTCACAAAAATCCCTAGATCCTTTTTGAAAATAAATTATCTACGCGCTTGTATATATAACAACAGTATTTCAATCTTTCATCTGGATTTTCGCCAGGTAACTCTTTAAACTTATTGAGTTGTTCACGATATAATTTGAAACCTTATATCGTATAATGTTCTGTGATCTTTAAGGTTTTATACCATCGATGTAGGGTTCATTGGCAAATTTAATTTCTTGACTACTTCCGAATATTTCTGTTACAAGTATTTTTAATTTGATGTATCCAATGCACACTTCTAATGCACAAGGAACAGTCCTATCAGCAGATACGGAGACAGAATGATATAGAACAGCTTTAATCAGCAGTTTACAGGGTGCATTGGAGTGAGATTATGTGAGTGAGTGAAACCAATTCTAATAACCTTTCTTCTGTGTACTATGAATATTTTATAAGCTATGATATTGTTTCTGAAAGTATTATGTCATATGTGATTAGCAAATATATGTACAAGCGGAATGCTTTGTTTTTAAAACTTTTTGTTGAAATATTTTGATTTAGCCTTCTATAGTATGTGTACGTATAAAACTTTTAGTAATATGTAAATGTGCCTTTCCCTTTCCCTAGGAAAGTTTGAGTTGACCATGCGTTATCGACAAATATTTGTCTTATAACCGACCGTTGATTTGATATGCAGGGTATTCTTGATTTGAAAAAGAAGTAATAACTTGTGGAGTGAAACTGTTCCTACTACTACGTTAAATACTCAGGATTTTGTTGCATATCACGTTGTTGAATTGAGAAATATTTTTAATGAGCAATTCGTTATTTGTTACTTTATTTATTAGTTAAATATTCGTGCTGAATGCACTTATTTTATTTCTGTTGTATATTATTGCACTAATAACGAACGTTAAATTTCCACTGCTTGGTTACGTAATGAAATTGGTTTAAAATAGACAATTTTCTTTTAAAAAAATACTATTTTATTGCACGATTAACATAGAAAATGCTGGCACGCACTAAAGTAATCAATCATCTTGCTCTTTATAATTTTATATTTATGTATTGCGATTGCGGTGAGGTGTCTTTTCCTTAATTGTTTTCTTTCTTCAGTGTTATTGACTTCTTGTATTAATATCTCTTTTCGACTTAGGGTTATCACCTTTTCCTTTCCGGATTCCTGGACATATTTTTAATTTGATGCATGGAGTGCCTAAGACAGACAAATTAAATCGAAGTAGTCCCTATCTTTCAGTAATGTACTTCACTTTTTAAAAACTTAGTAAGTTTAATAGAAGAGTACTACTAATCTTAGAATAAAATTCGAAAACGAATAACACACAAGGAATTGTTTCTGTAACCCTGTAGTTCCATGAAAACATAGCGTAACGTAACAGAACGTAGCTCACGTAACTTCGGTAAATCTGTCTTACGTTGCTGTATCATAAAATAAAGTCTCTCTAAATTCAGCACATTTGAGTAGCAAACAAGCAAAACCACACAAGTCCATTTTTAGAGAAAAAGGTTTTGTACGTTTTAAGATCTGAATGAAGAGTTGCATAGAATAATGCAAAGTAATCTTCTGAGAGAAAAAAACACTTATCCTGTCGTAATATGTACTTTCTTGATAAAATTAGTTGGCATGATTCACTACAGTTTTTCATTATGGTCTTAAAAAGAACAAAACTCTTTTTTCTCTAAAAATGGACTTGTGTTCATTTCCTTGTTTCCTTCTCATTTTGTACAGTGTAACCTATATGCTGCAGGGATTCTCAAACAATGTGACGCGAAAATCCACAAGATGCATTTTATCAAAATAGAAAATATTAATATATACAAACAAGACATATTTATTAAATATTTTCCTGATATTATTATTAACCTTAGGCCTTAGAGAAGTATAAGAAGTAACAGTAGTAAACAACGTGTGGTAAATAATTGCACCATTTTTACAATTCAATGGGAAACATGTGCTTGTTTAATGTTTATTTTTGTACAATTGTTCAATATGAGAAGGAATCGCAGACAAACACACCCGTAATTGTTGGTCCACAGATAGAAGTCACTCTCGGAAGTCGGAAACCAGCTCAGATCGCCTAATGCCTCCCGGTCGACTATCTCAGATTTGAATAATATTTTTTTCCTCAGGTACTATGGTTCAAGTTAGAAAGAAACGTAAAATATCACTTTTCTACTCCTTTCTATTCCAAAGATATGAAATGTCAAAGAAAGGTCGAAAATCATGATATCTCCTATTCGCGACTGTCGTTTAAAATCGCAGAGTTCCATAACCAAATGTATAATTTCTGTTATTATTGTCCAAATGACGTGAAATTTTGACAGGAATATCTTAAAACATATAGTTTCTTCCTACAATTTCAGAAAAAGTATTCGGTTGCCAGGTTTGATTACAGGGTTTGTTAAAGATAGGAAAAATTAAAAAAATATCGTATCGCTTGTTGATGAAACAATTAATTTGACAATGTTGGCAATTAATGACAGTAATAAACTTTTAACTATTACATGAGAGTATAATAGAGAATCAGTGAGAAAAAATTCAACTTTGTTCCAAAACTACTTCTTTATTTAAAAAACTATATCTTCAAAATATTTGAAAATTTTGTGCATAATACTCCATAGTAGAACAACAATTAGTTTAGTGCTGTTGATAAACAATAAAAGTACATAAACATTGTTGCTATGACATGAGGTAAGGGTAGAGATTCACTGCTAAAAGTTTCAACAAATTATGGATGTTCTACTATTCGAAAGCTGATGAAAGAAATATACCAGGTGCGTAAATATGAAACCGGAATTTATGTACAGAAAAGACACAGTGATTGGATGACAATGCTAAGAACTATTTTATTCGAAGTATTGGCCATCGCTAGCAATACATCGCATTCTGTCAAGAAAGTACCGGGAATTGTACATTTACAAAGTTCACTTAAAGGGAGTGTTGAAATTCTTCTTGTCACTACGTTAGTACAACAGCCCTCTATGCTCACGCGGAGTTTGAGCGCCATCTGTCATTTAGTTTGTTTACAGTGCTCCATTTGTCAGTTCATCTCAAGTCTGTTTGTGCGATGTTTACAATGGATAAAAATATCGAACAAAGAATCTGTCTTAAATTTTGAATTGCAAATGGAATTTCGTGTGCCGAAGCGCTGAAAATGTTACATAAGGCTTACGGTGAATCGACTTTATCAAAAACACGTGCGTATGAGTGGTACAGTGCATTCAAAAGCGGTCGAGATGTGGTGGAAGATTTGCCTCGCTCAGGTCGACCATCAACGTCTTCAACTGAACTTAACATCGCTAAAGTAAAGAAAATGGTGCCTGAAAATCGTCGTTTAAGTCTGAGAGAGATAGCCGCTGAAATTTCTGTCTCACGAATCAATTCGTACCATTTTAAACGATTGTTTGGGCATGAAACACGTTGCCGCTCGACTAGTCCCGAAAGACCTGAATTTTCTGCAAAAACTCAATCGTGTAAGGGTCGCTGAAGACATGCTAGAACTAGTCAATTCCGACCCCACATTCATAAAACGCATTGTAACTGGTGATGAGACATGAGTTTACGAGTTTGACATGCAAACCAGTCAACAAGCTTCGGAATGGCGCCTTCCAACTAAGCCGAAACCGAAAAAAAACACGTCAAAGTCGATCAAAAGTGAAGGTGATGTGGACAGTTTTTTTCGATTATCGCGGTGTTGTACACTTAGAATTCTTGCCAGAAGGTGAGACAGTAAATAAAGAATATTATCTGAGCGTTATGCGGCGTTTGAGAGAGCAAATTTGTCGAAAAAGACCAGATTTGTGGAAAGGAAACTCATGGATTGTGCACCACGATAACGCACCATCTCACAAGTCTATCATTGTGCACGAATTTGTGGCCAAAAACTCAACAAATCTTATCGAACAACCACCGTATTCCCCTGCTCTGGGTCCGGCCGACTTTTTTCTCTTTCCAAAATTCAAATTACCACTTCGAGGCACCTGTTTTCAGTCGATAGCAGACATCAAAGAGAATTCGCGGCGAGTACTGAAGTCGATTCCGGAAAATGCGTTTCAAAAATGTTTTCATGATTGGATTATTCGTTGACATAAGTGTATTATTTCGGAAGGGCCCTAATTTGAAGGCGATACAATAAATTTGGATGAATAATGCATATTTTGTGTTTTATTGACCAATTCCAGGTACTTCTTGACAGAATGTACATTACTGCCATCGTTCCGGCAATGTGTGGATGCCAGACCAAAAAAAAAAAACAAAAAAAAAACTGTGCCTCTTGTGCTGCAAACCAGTCATCAAGTCATTTTCGTAAGATGTGAAGCGCTGGTCATCAAGTGCGTGTCCCATGGATGCAAATAAGTGAAAATCGGAAGGCACCAAGTCTGGTGAGTAAGCCGCATGAGGAAGGATTTCCCAGCCAAACGTCGCAATCGTTTCCTTGACCTGTTTTGCTGTGTGAGGGTGCATTATCGTGAAGCACAATCACTTTATGTTGTCTTTGGTCATATTCTGGTCGTTTTTCACGCAAAGCTTGATGCAAATCGATCATTTGTTGTCGGTAACGTTGGGTATTAACGGTTTCGCCATGTTTCAGCAGTTCATAATAGATCACTCCCTTCTGATCCCACCAAACACAAAGCATTGTCTTCCGTCCATAGCGACTTGGTCTTGCAGACGATGTCGCCGGTTCTCCTCGAGTTGCACATGATCTTTTACGCTTAGGATTCTCGAAATAGATCCACGTTTCGTCACCAGTCACAATTCGATGGAGAAATGATTTCCTTTTGTACCTGGTGAGCAGAATTTCGCAAGTGGTTTTTCGGTTTTCCTGCTGTCGTTCAGTCAATGCATGTGGAACCCATTTTCCCACCTTCTGAATCTTGCCCATGGCTTTTAAACGCATGGAAACTGCTTCTCGTGTCACATTTAATTGATCCGCGAGTTGTTGTTGCGTTTGAGCGTCATCCTCATCCAACAAAGCTTGCAATTCGCTGTCTGCAAACTTTTTCGGTAGTCTTCCACGTTCTTCGTTTCTCACGTCAAAATCGCCACTTTTAAATTTTGTAAACCACGCATAGCACTGTGACTTACCAAGAGCATGATCACATGCATGCGATGCGATTCTTCAGCAGTTTTCTTCAAATGGTAACAAAAAATCAATGCTGTCCGCACATCGTAGTTTGTAGGTACAAATTGCGCCATGTTCAACGCTATTAAACACTACACTATGACATGAAACTTGTCTGGTTGTGAGTTGCAAATCGTTATCAGCAGTCAAATAAAGCAAGTGGCGCCAAGGACGCAGTTTTACGGTAACCACAGTGACAGCTAACGCCGTCTATGCACAAATTCCGGTTTCATATTTACACACTTGGTATGTATAATTAAATATGATTTTCTTTGTGTACTGATGGGTCACTCAATGATAAATCAAAAAGGTGAAATGTCACCTATAGTTTCCGATTTTGATCAAATTTGGTACATTGGTTCTTGCAAGGGTTCTTAGTATAAATTCTAACTTACAAGTTTCTAGGCCGCATATATCCAGGGTTCTAGCGCTTCAAATTTGGTATGTTTTGTCCTTAAATGTTGTCGCGATCGACACTTTACGGAGACACACCCATTTGCATTTTATTTTTTTAAGTCATGCTTTATGAATTGTAAAAGACAATGTTAGATGTTTCTTATGTAAAATTCATCAGAGAATCCAAATTTGATAACCAAATTATGGTAGAGCTAATAGGTTTTGAAATGTTGCTTTGTGATTGCGAAAAAAGCAGTTTCTGAAATGGTATTCACCTTGCAACATAATACCTTGAATATCTCAAAAGGAACACCAGGTACAGATACGATGAGACTTGTACCATTGGAAAGAGAAGAAGATTTCGTATGGAATAATGTAATAAAAACAGCGGGTTCTCGGTGGGAACTTTATCTCCAAAGCCTTTTCTTTTTGTTTTTACATCATTATGTATAATAGGGTTGATCTTGAAACATAATACCATGAATATCTCAGGAAAACACCAGATGCAGATATGGGACGTGCATCATTGGAAAAAGCATAGAATGTTCTATAGAGAGACGTAATAAACACAGTGAAATCTCAGTGGGAACTCCATCTGCAAAGCATTTTGTTTTTGTTTTAATATCAAGTAGTTATAATTAAAGTTTCGCTGTTTGACCGGTTCTAGATGATAAACGGTCAATTTGATAAACATGAAACTTTATGTAAAAGTGATTAACGACAAGAGGAAATAAATATTGAATAAAGAATTCCAATGAAAACTTTTCAATGTGTGTTTACACTTTATGGACATTTTACAAGCACTTTATTAACATATCATACATTTTACAAATTATATGTACATTATGTTTGTGCGTGTACCAAAAGTCATTCAGCTTACAAAATTTGCTCGAAATTTCGTCAATCTATGTCTAGGACAGTTTGGAAGAATAGTGGGGATGCTGTGGTTCAGTGGTGGAGTTCTATCTCTGATTCATGGCGTTCTTCTTTCAATCCTTGCTTGTGGCATGTGGGTTTTGTGGTGGACAAACTCAGTGTGCGTGGGTTTCATCAGTCTTTTCCTTCCACTTTCTTCATTCGATTAACTGTCCCATCATCATCCATTTGGCCTAAGCCAAAGTTGCCTAAAGATTTTATACAAAATTGAATTTCAAATTCAAGCATAAAACAGTGTGCTTCGTGTGTTAGATACCACTGTTATGCTTATTTTCCAATCGTCAATTGTCTGGATGCTCACTTGAAAAATCTTGTTCTTCATATATTCCCATAACTAGAAATTACTACAGTTGAGATCAGGTGATCGAGTGGCCAGTCATTTAGTAATGATATACTATCTGCTTCGCTAACATGTTATCCTCACTTTGCAGGACAGATATAATATTGACAAAACTGCTTTCATGCAGGATTGGGATCCACCTCACATCAATTGTCAGGTAAAAGAATTCCTCAGAAATGCAAAAGCTGCAAATCCAGTCATTATTAACTCGTTTCCAAATGCTTGGCCACCCCGATCACCTGATTTCAACTGCAGCGATTTCTGCTTATGGGGATATTGAAAAAAAAAGTTTATCAAGTGAAAATCCAATCACATGCCGATTTCAACAGGAGCATCTCAAGAGAGGTATCCAGCGCATAAATGGAAATTCTTCGTGAAGTACTCTTGCACACTGTTTTATGCTTGAATTTGAAATTCAATTTTGTGTAAGATCTTTAGGAGACTTCGACTTAGGCCAAATGGATGATGATGGGAGAGTTAATCGAGTGACGAAAGTTTGAGGAAAAGGCCGAAGAAACCCACGCACACGGATTTTGTCCACCGCAAAACCCACATGGTACAAGCAAGGATTGAAAGAAGAACGCCATGAATCAGAGATAGAACCCCATCACTGAACCACAGCATCCCCACTATTCTTCCAAACTGTCCTAGACATAGATTGACGAAATTTCGAGCAAATTTTGTAAGCTGAATGACTTTTGGTACACGCACAAACATAATGTACATATAATTTGTAAAATGTATGATATGTTAATAAAGTGCTTGTAAAATGTCCATAAAGTGTAAACACACATTGAAAAGTTTTCATTGGAATTCTTTATTCAATATTTATTTCCACTTGTCGTTAATAACTTTTACATAACGTTTCATGTTTGTCAAATTGACCGTTTATCATCTAGAATCGGTCAAACAGCGACACTTTAATTATAACTACTTGATATTAAAACAAAAACAAAATGCTTTGCAGATGGAGTTCCCACTGAGATTTCACTGTGTTTATTTCGTCTCTCTATAGAACATTCTATGCTTTTTCCAATGATGCACGTCCCATATCTGCATCTGGTGTTTTCCTGAGATATTCATGGTATTATGTTTCAAGATCAACCCTATTATACATAATGATGTAAAAACAAAAAGAAAAGGCTTTGGAGATAAAGTTCCCACCGAGAACCCGCTGTTTTTATTACATTATTCCATACGAAATCTTCTTCTCTTTCCAATGGTACAAGTCTCATCGTATCTGTACCTGGTGTTCCTTTTGAGATATTCAAGGTATTATGTTGCAAGGTGAACACCATTTCAGAAACTGCTTTTTTCGCAATCACAAAGCAACATTTCAAAAACTATTAGCTCTACCATAATTTGGTTATCAAATTTGGATTCTCTGATGAATTTTACATAAGAAACATCTAACGTTGTCTTTTACAATTCATAAAGCATGACTTAAAAAAATAAAATTCAAATGGGTGTGTCTCCGTAAAGTGTCGATCGCGACAACATTTAAGGACAAAACATACCAAATTTGAAGCGCTAGAACCCTGCATATATGCGGCCTAGAAACCTGTAAGTTAGAATTTATACTAAGAACCCTTTCAAGAATCAATATACCAAATTTGATCAAAATCGGAAACTATAGGTGACATTTCACCTTTTTGCTTTTGTATGAAGTGACCCATCAGTACACAAAACAAAATCATGTTCAAATATACATATATTTCTTTCATCAGCTTTCGAATAGTAGAACATCCATAATTTATTGAAACTTTTAGCAGTGAATCTCTACCCTTACCTCATGTCATAGCAACAATGTTTATGTACTTTTATTGTTTATCAACAGCACTAAACTAATTGTTGTTCTACTATGGAGTATTATGCACAAAATTTTCAAATATTTTGAAGATAAAGTTTTTGAATAAAGAGTAGTTTTGGAACAAAGTTGAATTTTTTCTCACTGATTCTCTATTTTACTCTCAAGTAATAGTTAAAAGTTTATTATTGTCATTAATTGCCTACATTGTCAAATTAATTGTTTCATCAACAAGCGATACGATATTTTTTTAATTTTTCCTATCTTTAACAAACCCTGTAATCAAACCTGGCAACCGAATACTTTTTCTGAAATTGTAGGAAGAAACTATATGTTTTGAGATATTCCTGTCAAAATTTCACGTCATTTGGACAATAATAACAGAAATTATACATTTGGTTATGGAACTCTGCGATTTTAAACGACAGTCGCGAATAGGAGATATCATGATTTTCGACCTTTCTTTGACATTTTATATCTCTGGAATAGAAAGGATTAGAGAAATGATATTTTACATTTCTTCCCTAACTTGAACCATAGTACCTCAGGAAAAAATATTATTAAAATCTGAGATGGTCGACCCGGAAGATTCTTGAAATTTAGGCGATTTGAGCTGGAATGACCCTCTCGTTTCTTATATATTAATTTGGCCAAGGTGGAGAAGCTTTATTCGCACAAGTAAGTTCTTGAAAACCGGAGTAGTTTAAATGCGGATATTCTGATAACAGATATTAATGTAATACTGAACAAAATGCAAAGTTCTGCTGAGCCCAGTGTGTATTATATTCATTTTAGTAGCCCATAGCGGTATTTGCATAGCTATGGGTCTTCATAAATCACGAATTTCATCATAACGGGGGTTACGCTTGGACACATTCAAACATAAATAAACATTAATGAAAAAACAATTTAAATTATGACACCACTGTTACAATTAACTTTTCCAGATTTAATTTTTCTTTACATTAGAAACTGTCTTCACCTTTTAATTTCCTTTCATTATCAAAAAAGGAAGCGTAACCGGTGTTAATCGCTTAATGTCCATTCGCACTATCTGATGGATATTGGTAAAATATTGAAAAAGAATGATTGTCCTGTTGCACATAGTATTTTTTATGTTATTTTCAGACATAAATCGACTCTGATTCAGTAATTTTCTCGGAAGGTATTTGCACTAGTTCTTTATCCTCCAGAATTTCAGTGATCAAACTGAAAATACTGCTTGCGATCTCTTTCTCCATCGTGTACTTCACATGTTGAAGACGGTACTTCAATTAAATTTTATTTATGGCATTTAGGCATCTATGGCTCAGGCCGGAGTAGGGAAGGGGAAAAGATTCGGGAAGGTATCGGCCAGGGTCTATGTTGAAGATGCCATCCCAGCATTTGCTTGGTGTGATAGAAAAAAATGGAAAATCAACTTTTCATTGTAAAAAATACGCATAAACGTGCACAATCCTACACAAGCACTAATTACATATCACTGCTGTATGATCATAAAAGCAAAGCAATTTTTTGAAGTAGAACATCATTCTACCGCACTATCAACAACGTCCTACTGCAATGAGGGCTACCTTTTAAGGCTTGTCTGTCTCGAACAAATCTGCAGGGCGATTTTAGAAGTCAGTATTAGAAGTCAGAATTCTAATTGGAAACAATTAAATACGAATAAGTTATTTGTAACAATGATGTCATAGTTCAAAATATTTCATTAGTGATGTTTGTTTATTTTTGAATGTGTCCAAGCGTAACATCCATTACGATGGAATCCCTGATTTGTGAAGACTCATAAATATGCCAATTACCGCTAAGGGCCGCTAAATTTAGTACAATACACACTGAGACCAGCAGAACTTTGCATTTTGTTCAACCCATATTAAACCAATATCTGTCAGACATTTTGCGAATGTACCTTGTGAGAATTTTGTTTTGCCAAAATCCATAATTGAAGTAGTGTTGTTTCCCTAAATTTCAGCATCAAAGTTCGACCACCCCGGAGTTCAGCCAACTCTTCTGCCTCTTCTAATGGTAGATGTTTAGTGTATCCGTTAGTAATGGGAAAGGGATTGCTGACCCAGTCGTATTGGTCCAGACCGATGTGAGGAAAACATTTTTGTAATTTATCCTCCAGAACGGAAAGATGTTCCAAACTCAAACTGCAATCAATCATCGAAGAGTATCAGCTATGGGAGGGAACATTTTCATACAGTATCATTCTTTCCAACTTTTAACTTCCAGATTTTGATTTTTCTTAAGAACCTATTCAGCTTATCACTTGAAGTGACAATATTTTTTTCCTCCTTCCCCTGCCTACTAGCATTAAGAGCATTGAGATGTCCAAAGATCTTCGGATCTTGGGATTCGAACTTGAGGTTTTGTATTATGAGGTATTCAACAATAACTAAATAGATATAAATACCTTCGCCATTACCTACCCTTTATAACTAAATTGGAATTTGAATTTATTTGTGGCCTTTAGGCATCTCAGGCTCAGGTCGTTTTACAGACTAAAGATATAGTGCAAGATCAAAGTGTACTGTACAGTGTACACAAAAGCCACAGCCTTATCTACCTACATAAATACATGTTTATTTCAATTGTTTCAAAGCATGCCACTTTAAAATCATACCTGTCACGCTGCCTCATGCTCCGCGCCTATAGTGGCGGGTTAAAAAATCTAAATTTTGGAAACATGACAAAATGTCACTGTGAAGGAATTCTCACGGAATAAAAAGCTGAGGTTTGTGGAACAATGCAAATTCCCGGAAGTTTAACTTTCGAATCCGAACCCAGGACAAATATCTCGATCCCCGAACGGGTGGTAACCCTAGTTCGACTTCGCATGTGGACATATTCTACTTACAGTACAGCTCGTGACCAAAAATGGCCAAAACATCATTATAAAATATCGTATATGTTTTACATAAAAGATAGTAAAGTACTTACAAGCATTATAATATAGCTGAAAAAAGTAAGCGATTTTACTTTTAAAAATACAAAAATATAATTTCTAAATATTTCGTTGCCTAATATCGATATTCTTAATGTAAATTTACCATTTTTATTTAGAATGTTACTTACACCTAACTAATGCTTAATTTTGGCAATCGTAAAGCTCTGAGGGAAAAGTAGGAAGTACTGTCTTTACTGTACAAGAAACGGATACAACTATGCCAGAATTCCAAGCGGAATGTTGGATTCCAAATGGTTGTGGAATCATGTGCAAATCGTCAAATTTATAATATTTTGCTGCAATTAACTGTGTATATAAGTTAAAGAAAATCTACAGTATATCGAGTACTGTGCAAATATAATTATCATTGTTGAAAAGTAATTGTAGAGTGAAAACATTGTTAATCAATTTATCATAAATGGATTGTTATATGGGAATCAATGTATTTAATATTTTATACTCCAAGTAAATATATATTTTTATACAGTAATTCTCTAGCTAGAGGCCCGAAACTTTTGTCTGCAAAACCTGTTTGTTTTTAGATAATGGCGTGAAAATTTATATACGCAATCTGTGAACGATGCGAAACAGCATGAAGCTCTCCGGAATGTAATGATCTTGTCTAGTGACTTGCACTCGTCTTTTTTCCGCGTCCCCATCTCGGCAGTTGTAAGTCGAATGTTACGTGAGTAGAATGTACACAGTCAAGTAGGATTATCTATAAAACTTTGCCAACCGGTTTTCCCGATCTAACGCCTGCCGACTTCTTTTTTGGTGCCTACTAAAGGTCAAAGTGTACAAAAATAATATATCTGCACAATCGAACAACTAGAAGATGCTGTACGCCAAGAGATTCAAGCCGTTAACGTCGACACTTTGAGAATAGTATTTCAGAATTTAGAGAAACATATTCAAATGTGCTTGGATGTGGAAGGAGAACATTTTCAGCATCAATTGCGAGCAGATCCTGTTTTGCATCGTTGAAAGTAAGTACATATAAATTTGCAAGCCATTTTCTCAATAATATCATTTTTATAGGCAATTGTTTGGGGCCTCTAGCGAGAGAATCACTCTGTATATTCAAATCGCCACATTTCACAGAACAATAAAAGATTATCCGTAAATGCATAAGAATAAACTATCTCTGCTAAATGACTAAATAATAATTTGTATTTATTGCTTTGTTTTAGGGTAGAGTGGGGCTAGCAACAAGAAATTTTCCTTTGTGGGCAGACAATACATGTACCTTTCTAAAGCTTCATTTTTTTAACAGCAATAGAAAGAAAAGCGCAGCACTACCATTTTGAAATTTAGCAGCATAATAATTACGGAGTTCTAAGGAGTAAATTAATAAGTATTTAACACTTGCTCTTTTCAGATAAGAAATTTGGCAGAAACATATGTGAATGTGCATCATAATTTTCCTAATTTTCTCACATGAAAACAGTAATTTTAAGCACTTATAATTTTATTTCAGGAAATTCCATAACTATTAGACCGCTACAGTAATGTATATTTTCTGTTAGTATCTTTAAAACTTGTTATCTTTAAAGCCTTTTTGACAACAAAAATATAAAAACGAAAAAATATTTAACTGCAAAATACAATATCACCAGCCTTAAACCAAATTTATAAAATAAAAGAAGCTGTACTTCACCCGTTCTTTAATTCATAACGATGTCTTTGAAACTGAACTGAATCAATACTGTATTGATTGAAAACCAAGTTTAAATTTCTGAATAGTTAGTACTGTAACGCAGAATTCAGCTTAAATTCCCAATTTTCAAAATACAAACCAGTCACTATTACCTGAATAGCACCAAATCTTCTATTCAACATATTATTATAAACGTAACAATGATGCTACATTTTGACACGAACGACTCACACAATTATTCTGTCCTAAGATTTGAACTTAAAGAAAGAAATCATAACATAATGAAACAAGGATTAAAGGAACAAAGAAGAAAAGATAAACAACATTATATTATATATCATACAATATTATAAAACTTAAAAACAGCGACATAAAGAAGAAAGAATATAATCTTAAAGTACGGTATATCATACAATCATCCTTCCTTTAGTTAGAATATTCTAAACTGACTGTTTGAAGACGTGATTCATTAATGTAATACTGTTGTGTAAATTTACTCTTTCCACCATTCTTCTTAAAGTAGCCTTTCATTTTCAACAATAGGTTAAGTGCTAAGGTTAAGCATAAGGGAATAAATGGACTTCAATCTCTTTTCTCAAAAAAAGACTTCTACGATACTTTCACATTGTAACTACGTATGTAGCTACGATTAATATGATACATGGCTATATGAAATTTTCTGATGAAATTAACTAAGTTGTATTTCGAATTACAGTAAGCTGCTGAGGTCAAAAGAGTAAATCTTTACAATCAAAGAAACTATTTATTAACAGGTATATTCGTATGTCTCGTAAAATTTTATGTTTTCAAAGATGAGAGCAAGATGCCGAAACTTATTACCTCACTTTGTTCTCTGGTTTTTCGCCTACGGATGACCACGTCTTGCTATAATGAACAGTAGCATACTAATATATTTAATCCCTAAGAGGCTTTATGGACGCGCTGGCTTATTGGTAGCGCGCTCACCTCTGGTGGTAGGGTTATCGGTTCGATCCCTGCTTATGCCATGTTGGCTTTGTGTTGGACAAACACCGTGTGCGTGGGTGTTCTCAGGGATCTCTTGTTTCCTCCCACTTTCTTGATTTCACCAATTCATCAATTATCATCCATATAGCCTGAGCCAAAGTTGCCTAAAGGCATTAAACATTAAATTCAAAATTCATTAGAGGCGTTACTGTTCATCCAGATACTTTCACTGTCATTTACATCCTTCTCTCCTTAATTTTAATTTGATTTCTCTGTAAATGTTTCCGTTTATTGTAAATGTTTTCGTTCTAAAATAAGCGTTTGTACCCTTCTAGACGTGTCACAGTATATTGTATCACTTCCGAAATCATCGAGTTGAGCGGGGCACCTATGTATATCTGTAGGAGGGCCAATGAGTCCCTTCAACCTTGACAGCTGAATAAGAATCATCCTAAGGCAATAAATGTATATTCACATATTGAAGATAAGCTAGCATTGATTGTAACCGAATGGTAGAAAGTACCTTACAACTGTTTGTATTTATTAACTTTCCTGTCAAGTTTTGCCATATATTGTAGACTATTAATACAGAGAGGCTCGATTAAAACGAGTCTATTATCTGCGCAGTTTAAGCTTTGGTTCTTTTCGCCCCTGTGTACCTCATCTGCGAAAAAGGTTGCATGCCAATCACACCGGGGTTCCATGTCTCTAAAAGGTTGTAAAAGCCCATGTGATCTACTAGTTGATTTGTACAGCAGACGGCTTATAATAGCAGTAGCTGAAAGATCCAAGTCTTAAACTTCAAATAATAATATGTAGGTCTAAGAATTTTCGAACTTGCATTATAGTAATAATCGTCCGATCAACAATAGTTTCTATTGCTAATGGCGTAAGATACAATCAGTGTCCAAGTAAGTCAGTATATCTTCATTCTTTGTTTTCTTGCGAGTTTCATCTCTTGCTAAAGTAGGTTAGCTTAGAGGTATAAAACCTGTAAAGTAGAAACTCAAAACTGATTCGTATTCCACGTGAATGCCGGCAGAGATTTTATTGACTTTAAAAGTCGTCGCGGTTTGTATTTACTTCATATACAAATTAAAATTCGGTTGCGAGAGATATCACTTTTGCGTGTACGCTTTAATGGTTGCCCAAATCAGTTGGATATTAGGTACGCCACGATGCCAGAAAAAGTAAAAATCAAATAAGGTAAACGCATCAGTAATGGACACCTGAAGAGAAAAGCTGTAAAATGAGATTTTTCTTAATGGAGGGAATCATTTGATCTACGTGGGAATATTTAATACACTATGTTCTGATGCCACTGAATGTTATTCGCTCGTCATTGGTTTCATCGGATATTTCTGACATGATGCTGAAGTTAGTTCCATACTCTTTCGTGCATACTGTTAAGCAAGTTATTAAGGTAAGAGCTTTCGTTTTTTACCCATGGAATTACTATAGCGAATATTTTTCTTGTTCTGCACCATTATGCATTACGAAATATCTTTGTTTCAAGCATATAAATGTGGCTAACTTAGATCTGTTATGCAAAGCAGGGGATGTCCATTACCGGTACGGCAAAGTCAGTTTTTGTGCAGTTTTGGACACTTACTATTCACTGCTGGGTTGAAATCAAAGTCGTTGATTGATTAAGTTGATATTAATGTCCAAAGCGAGCTGGTGAGCTTCTAAGAACGAGACATACAGTTTTTGGTAGAGTGAGCTGCAAACCGTTCCGTTCAATGCCCTTAGCGGAAATTGATCTCATGACCACGCTCACAGAAAGCGAGCGCGCTAAACTCTTCGCCACTCAAAGGGCGAAATATAATTATGTTAGTTGTTTTATTTCAACTTGGTAATGATTATTTATTTTTCATAACCATAAGTTTGTCAGGAAGTTTTTGGTTCGATTTTTACCAATGATGGACGCGAGGATTTCCATTAATGAAATTATTTGTTTTAGTATTTTACACTATTTGGAATTTGCAGTTTCATGGCCACAATGAATCTGATATATGGCGTAACACAAGGTTGTGTTATATAAAGTTAGATATGGAACACTTCCGAGATATTATCTTATTTTCTCGCGGTAGTTAGGATCAATAGTTAAGGTTTCGTGATTGTTATATCGAGCCGACATATGCTATGGATGAATGCTTTTCCTTATATGGTTAACTGTGATTAAGGAAAATGTAATTTAAATAATATCGTATGAAGGAAGGTAAATGTAAATGAAGATTATTACGGCTTTACTTGATGTTGGGATTACGACTGCAAAAAGGTTATTCTACAAATGTGTTTATATTAGTTGCGGACATCAAGGAACCTATGGTGTAAGCTATTCTAGATGTTGAATCTGTTAATCTTCAATAAAGAGTTCATTGCAATATGGAACACTCTATTTATATTTGATTTATCTGAAGTCGTGTATTGGTAATTGCTTATGCGCTTGGCCTGCACTGTAGAAACATCACCGGCTTTAGAATATCAGTACACGAGAGTAGTTGTGATTAAGTACTTCGCATTGAACCCTAAACTTATCGAAATATTAAGATTAACTTCTACATAAAACTAATACTTTTTTTCAGAATCTATGGCTAAGGTCGGAATAGAGTAGAGGAAAGTAAGCGGGTAGGAGTCGGACAGGTTTAAGTTGAAGTTGCCATCAAGGTATTTGCCTGGTTTGACTGAGGAAAAATTGTTAAAACCTCAGTAAGATGGTCGACCGCTGTTTTCGAACCCAGGATCTTCGTAATGATCTCTCACTGGAATTCCACGAAACAATCAGATAATCAAAGAACGGTATTAAATATATAATCTTGTTTAGTACTTTTATTCGCAACATCAGCAATGATTATTTAAATTGTTTTGGGTTAAACAGTATGTCCATTACTGGAAATTCATTACCGGAACATCCAGTTTTTTTCCGTGTCCATCACTGGCAACAAATACAATGTTAGACAAAAAAGTTATTTACTCTCAAATAATGTATGTTAATGAAAGTAATGGGTAGCAATCATTACAAGAAAGCACTAACAACCTGTAACATTCTCATTTGATCAATATATTTGAGCTGTATTTGAGTTGAAAAATTTAACGATGAAAAGTGTCCATTACTGGTGCGTTTACCTTAATTGATAGTAGTAATACATTACCAGGTGTATGCATAAGTAGTTTCCGATTTACCTAAGAGATGGTGCCAGCTAAAAGTACGCAGCGTATTCATTTGACACATACGTCATTTTGTTCGTCTGACATTAAACTACAAACACACACAAGTTGAGTCCGCCAAACACTAGCGTCTTTGTTTTATCGTTCAGTGATCATGTCGAAGTTTGTGCCTGAAAAAGAACATTTGCAGCACGCATTGCTTTTCTTATTACATCAAAAGAAAAAGGCTGTTGAGAGTCATCATGTGCTGGTAGAAACATATGGTGAACACACTCCATCGATTAGAACATGTGAGACATGGTTTCGACATTTTAAAAGTGGTGATTTCAATGTGAAAGACAGTGTGCGCTCTAGTAGACCACAAAAGTGCGAAAACAAACAATTACAGGTGTTATTGGAGGATGACCCAACTCAAACTCAACAGCAATTGGCAAAAGCATTAAATGTGTCACAAGAAACAATCAGCAGACGTTTACGAGCAATGGGGAAGATCAATAAACTGGGTAAATG
>JAGDQP010000514.1:6235-23708 GCA_022664845.1 Lepisma saccharinum | reverse complement strand
CCGAAGCGGAAAAAATCGTGGCTTTCACCTGGCGAAGCCGGTCCTTCAACACCAAGGCCAAATCGCTTCGGCAAGAAGACCATGCTTTGTGTCTGGTGGGACCAGAGCGGTATTGTGTATTATGAACTCTTGAAGCCCGGCGAAACCGTTAATGCACAACGCTATCGCCAACAAATGATTAATTTAAATCACGCATTGATCGAAAGACGACCGGAATGGGCCCGAAGACATGGCAAAGTGATTGTGTTACACGACAATGCGCCGTCTCACACAGCAAAACCAGTGAAAGACACCTTGAAATCGCTTGGATGGGACATCCTTCCGCACCCGCCGTACTCCCCAGACCTGGCGCCATCTGACTATCACCTCTTCGCATCAATGGGGCACGAGCTCGCAGAGCAGCACTTCAGCAATTTCGAAGACGTTGGACAATGGCTCGACGAATGGTTTGCCGCAAAAGACAAGCAGTTTTTCTGGCATGGTATGCATCAATTACCTGAAAGATGGGCGAAATGTGTAGAAGCCGATGGCCAATATTTTGAATAAAACAAAATTAATTTCCCTTGAAAATTACGTGTTTTCTTTACCAAAAAAAAAAAAACAAAAAAAACGGCAAAAACTTATGCATACACCTGGTATATATACAGAGTTAAAGTTAAACTTCTTGAAATTGTTCGGACTGCTGTTGTAAAATTTGTAGTTTTAAATTCTCCGCTTCGATCATCCAATTTAACAGACGAAACAATTTTCTCCCTACCGACAGTGTTTTACCCACATATTTTTAGCGGATCTGAGATACAAAATTTAAATAGAAAATAAGTGTGGGATTGAACTTACTTTGGCTTTATATTGAAATCTAAACTTTTCTATAGATTTTACAAAGATTATGGAAGGATTTAACATAATGTTATACTGCATTTTAAAATTTGTGTGAAACACCTTCTCTCTTTTTAGTAAATAATTTGTTTCCCCATTGTTTTGAAATACTATATTACCTGATATAAATCTTTATTTGCTATCAAATGCAGTCCTTATTATTGGAAATTCGCACTGTAACATATGGTCTTTGTTTAACTATATTCGATTGTTATTCGTATCAATGTAACGATTATTCTGTCTGTTTAAATAACATTTTTGATTAAAAATAGTAAATTTTGTAATCTTGTGAATAAAATCTGTGAAACATGGCTACCGAGATAAGAAAAGAACAGAAAAATAAATTCTGGTGTTTGACTAAAAAGTGTTGCTCTATATAATGTTTAAATATTAATTTTGACGCACACTACAGTGGAGTGTTGTTGTAAGAAAATATGGTGTGAAGCCTCAGAGAACTTCTCTAATTCACAACCCAAGAAGGAAATATGAGACAACGAGAGAATGCAACTAACTTGAAGTTCATACTCAAATTTGGTATATAAGGTACGGGTTCTTCCCATTCGCAGGTAAATTATTATCACTAGAAAGTTATAAAGCTATTTAATCGTTTTTTTTTAAATTCGGTAGTGGTATTTATGCTACAATCACTTAATATATTGAAAGTTTCTTTACTAGCAACTTTACTTTGAGTTGGCACGTGAGACATGCTAACAATATTCAAATTTTTGACATATTCATAGAACCAAGAACTGTTAAAGTGTAAATATAATTTTGGCTGAAAACAAAGCTCTAAAAAGTATTTCTATAGTAATAAAGATGATATCTGTGAATTATATCGAAGTAGATTGGAAAATAACAGGCTAAGTTGAACACTAGAGTTTTCTTTCTTTCAACTCCATATCATATCGATATTAGGTATTATGTTCATATTTATTTATTCATTTTTGATACAAATGTTGTCAAAGTGACAAAACTATTTCTATTCAATCACGTACCTTGAATGTTAATTGTAGTCGTTCTCAACGGAAACCCGTCAACTTTGTGAAAGCACCTTTCGCTTTCTAGCTAATACCACCCTCAGTACAGAACAACAATTTTGGTATGTAAAGAGTGTTTTTTGTGTGTTTTTGTGTAATTTAAGGATGTAGCTAAAGTCTAAAAGTACGTAATTGTAATAATACATTCGTTCTTCGTGCCTCTTTTTAGATTATTTCTATTCAAGTTTTAAATCTCACACCTTTTTTGTCACATAAAGGGCGGAAGAACAGGTAGTGAGTAAAGCAAGAACTCGTATTAAAGAGTGTGTAACGAAAGAAGATGTCCCTTTGTTAATTCTAATGCAGTGTTTATCTCCTCCTCGAGAGTGTACAAAAGGAATTAAGGGAGTACTTTTAGTTGATCCGTAGCTCTGAATCAAGAGATTAACAAAAGTTAATCACGATAATCACAAAGGTTCTAGGTGATGTGTGAAAAAGCTATTGAATTTGGTGAAATATTTATCTACAGTTTTAGAAAGATATAATACCGGAGTGAGGTAGTATTGCGTGACTGAATGTTTTAAATTTTGTGGTAGGTGGGTAATTTGATACAGAAATTTTGGTTTTGAGAGACTGGTTCATTTTTATCCTCCATAACCGTTTCAGAACTGATTTATACTAACCATGTACAATAATTGTGACATACTTGCTTATTGTGCCAATACGAAGAATGTATGTAAATTATTTCTTGGTGACAGTATTCGTTTTTGATAACGTAATGTATAGGCTTCAAGGAAGTTTTTTCATATGTTTTCATATGTGATTTAGTAGTGCCAGTATATCTAAAATTGAATTATGTAAATGATTTCGCCTGCGGCTTTTCTGTAGACTATTGTTTGGAATTTATTATATTTTATCTTGAAAATTATATATAGAAAATTTGTCGCTCCCTTATTTTCATTCCCAAACTTTATATTTGTGCGAACAAAATTTAAATTGTGAAACAAGAATGTAAATCTTTGATATTTTGGAAGATAAAACTTACGTCATCAACATAGCAAACATATCTAACAAACATAAGTTGAGTTTGATCCAGAATATTCGTTTCAATATGATCCATGACAATGTCTCTGCCAAAATAGAGGAGAGGGGCTACCCATAATAGACCATTTTTTGTTTGTAGTCAATTTCTTCGTATAGGAATGTATTGATAAGTAGGCAAATATCTATTAATTTAGCGCTATCGTCAATTTTTAATGGCGGTATTTTATTTTTCGTTGAAAAGGGAAATCCTTAGATATTGACTTAAATACGTATACTTCGTCCATAAAAGCGTTTTATTTTTGTTTGCGTTGACTAACGTACAGTTTTCTTCACTTCTATGCTATTCCTTACTATGTGTATGAATTTGCGATTTAGCGTACTTGTGTGTGAATAACTTGGCTAAACGTTAGGCCACGTGTTTCTGTCTCGATATGATAGACCTTATGAGAACTGCTGGTTTCTGAATCGTTCGTAACTCTAAATGATAGGAACCGACTGATCAGGAATTACTAGCTTTTTCATTCCTTCATTTTCAAACTGGATGGAACTACATACACGTCGATCGCCTCCTTGACTCATTTTCCTCGTATGAGAACCAGAGGAACGTAACTCCAAAAATGCTGTCATCGTTTTTTTATGTATGTTCATACTTTTTCAGCCTTACTTGGTGTCAAATCGTCGTAACTGCACCTCTCCTCCTCATTGGCGTTAACGACAAGGAGAAGGGGTGGAATTACGTCGATTTGACACCAAGTGAGGCTGAAAAAGTATGAACATACATAAAAGAAAACGACAGCATTTTTGGAGTTACCTTCCTCTGGTTCTCATGCGAATAGAGAAGAGGGTTGGAAGGAAGTTCTATACAGCACAAAATTTAAGACTGTATTGGCTATTACCAATTAAGCTACTTTTCGATTAAACCCTCTTCACCAAATAGAAAATCGAGTCAAGAACGTGATTCAAAGTTCTAACATGTTTTAAAATGAAGAAATGAAAAAGTTAATAATACCGATACTCATTTAGGGGTTACCAACGTTACCATCACAAACCTGGAGTTACCATTAGGCCTATCATATTGGGATAAAAACATTCGGCTTAACGTTTAGCCAAGTCACTCACACACAGCTAAGTACACTAAATCACAAATAGATACACACAGCAAGAAACAACATAGAAGTAAAGAAAAACTGAGCATTTCTTAACGCAAACAAATAACTGGTTTTCATAGACGTAGAAGACATATTTAATTGCATATCTAAGAATGTAACAATTTCCTGTTTAATGTCCTTCTCAGTGAAAAATAAAGTATTACGATTAAATATCGACAATACCATTAAATTGATAGATACTTGCCTGTTTATCAATGCATTCCTATACGAAGAAATTAACTGCAAACAATAATTCTACCCTATTTTGGCAGACACTGCCATGGGATTATATTGAAACGAATAAGCTGATTCCAACTCAATTTAAATTTGTTATATGTTTGCTGTGTTGATGACGTAATTTTCATCTACCAAACTATCAGATTTACATTTTAATTTTATAATTTAAATTCTATTACACACAAATTTATTGTATTACTGTATTATTTATTATTACTGTATTATTTATTATTACTGTATTATTGTATTATTTATTATATTACATTTGAAAATGAAAATAAGTTAGCGATAAATTTTCTGGATATAACTATCAAGAAATGCTTTTAATATATTCCAAACTACAGTCTACAGGAAAGCCGCAGCAGAAACCATTTATATACATCCAGATTCAAGTTATTCTTACATCACTAAAGCAAACTTTCTTGAAACCTATACTTTACGTTCTCAAAAGACGACCTCTATACAGGAAAAAAAATCATTACTCTTACTGGCGAAAAATGAATATAGGAAAACGCAAAAATGAATATAGGACATAATTCGCATGAATTACCCATAAAGTCGGTTATGGAGATCCGAAATGAACGGGAGTCTCAAAACAAATCATTTTAAGTCAAATTCCTCATCTACTTCAAAATTGCGCAAAATTTAAAATACATATTCACGCAATATCACCTCAATTCAGCATTATTGCGTTGACAAATGCACAGTTTTCTTCACTTCTATGCTATTCCTTACTGTTTATATGATCGAAGGGTCCAAAACAACCTGGTTTATCGAAAGACTTACACAGCATAAATTCATCCCGCATTATTCACAAGTCATTTTCACACACATAGGACGGACAGTTCAAGAGACGTTTCTAAATATCTACTACTAAATACAGACAGGGATATTTTAAGTAAAAAGTGGTTCTATTTCTTAAATACATTGTTAAAAAAAAACTAACATTTACCCTTAACAACTACGGTCCAAATTCTCGTCACAAACAATAAGTTACTGTAAAAGTCTCTTTTCAATTTATCTATTTGGCATACTGATCATATCACGATCGCATTCAGAACTTCTATCCAGTTACACCTTGTAAATTCCTTGCTTTTGCAATATCTTTTGCGTTTATAACTCTAGTATATGACACAAGTATATTGTTCAAACGTAGAATTCATTGAAGGAGTGTTATGATTTTAAAAAAAAAAAAAAAAAAAAAAGGAGATAGTTTCTACATAACTATATATTTCAAACCCTAATGAAGTATATATTCTACCTGAGAACGACCTCAAAAGTGTTGATGGAGGTAATTTTACTTTGTAATTATGTTCAGCGGTAACCCTGTTGTTAAATTCGATTAATGTGATCTTAGAATGCGAAGGAGAAAATGGTACTAGCTCCTTCTGGCCAGGGACTAGAAAAGCCTCTGTTTATCCTCATTATAAAATACAGTTAAAATAACATATCGCCAACTTCAAATAACTAACCCTAAAAATTCAAATGTTCCGTCTTCTATTTTTATGTTAGTCTAGAAAGTAAGTTTCTCGGTACACATATAAACATTCAATATAAGTTCGTTACTATGTTAAATTTTAAATTCAAAATAAAGTAGGAAAAGTAATATTTACAACAAATATTGGCGTAAATATATACAGATCATTAGCTCAATACATTAAATTTCTTACTTTTCTCCTTCCCCAAATGACCAAATACCGAAATAAATTATTTTCTCAATTCTTTCTTCAGGTACATCTTATGCTTGTTTCCTCTTTATAGAGAATTCATCACTTATTCTAGCGTCTTCAATCATAATCGTGACCTAAAATCTCAAACGTTTTATTATCATTAGCTCTGTCCCCTTCCCCCATGCTCCTTACCAAGATATTACTTTTTTATTAATTACTTTAGCTTCGTTTCGTGTATTTTGATGGGCTCTCACAGAACAGGATTTGAACTGTTTGATCACAGAGAATCTTTGAGACGGAAGCTAGAGAAACCTATACTTGTTTATTCATCTCACTCAAGTCAACGATTGTTTCCGCCCATACAATTCATTTTATCTTTTATCTTTATCAAGTCAACGACATTCTGATTAACATAGATCGTAAGACCTATACCCAGTCATGGTAGTTAGAAAATGTGATTCTTCATACATAGTAAGGCTAATAAACAAGTCATTTTCTCTTCTCGTGAAGTGAAACTATGTATACAAAATTGTTTTAAAATGCCACAATTGCTCGTTGCAGTGGTTAATAAATATAGCATTAACCTGTTAGTGTTAATTGGTTAATTAAATATAGGAGTGCGTTAAAATAACAAATTTGCTTTATTCTCGTTAAAAATAGTATAAGAGCTCCTGAAATCTCAGGTATAAAATGGTCGTCACAGGTGAGAAATAGAAACTCTGATCATTTTCGTATCAGCTTCGATAATTTTACTTTTGAGTGCATTCTTTTTTTTTTTAAGAAAAACGTATTTTTTATAACTATACTGTACCTTGGTGAAACAAATCAAGGTGGTTATTTTTAAAATGTGTTTCAACGTTTTTTTTTAAATTTTATTTTGTCTATTTGTTTATTTTCGAAAAGAAAAAATAAACTAATGAGATTATCAGAAAGCAGAATCACTCAAAATTATCTTCCATGCTACATTACATGAACTAATACTTAACAAACGTTACTTTTAATGATCAGGTACAGATTTATTTCTTGGATCATTTCCATGTCCTCTTTTACAATACTACTACTACTAATAATAATAACATAAACAATTATTATGCATTATAACGGTGTTAGTGAGGATGAAGGTAAATCAACAGTATAGTATTGAAACTTTACATTTCTAGCACTTCCAGCGTCTTAGAGATAGAGGCCATTATAGTTAGCTATAGACGTGGAAGAAGGAATGGGGAAAGTAGTGATCAGAGCCTCTAGTCATGATACCATCCCACCATTTGGCTAATGAGATATACCTTGGAAAACCTGTCGAGTTGACCAGCGTAAGCGAGGCTCAGCATATTATTATAATAGTGGTAAGTACAATGTTGGCTTGACAAATTTTGCTCGTCTTTTTAACCTGTTTAGTATAAATCAGAACTAATTACATTAATTGCAATCGTAATCTTGCCTATAGAAAAGGGTATATTTAGTTTAAGTAGTAGAAAGTATCTCTACTATTTTATGTCTGCCGAGCTTGAAGATTTACTAAACCATGGTTTTAAGTGAATAATTCTTGGAATTTACCTGCACACATTGCTTATGTCAGAGCCTGCGTACCCCTTTAACTTCTCAGTAATTACATTCAGGTCTAATTCTGGGTCTACAACAACATCACTCAAACATAACTTGAGCAACTGTAGCCTTGTTTCCTCTAAAAGAAAAGAGAAACTGTATTAATAAATGATTAACCATTTTAAAGCAAAATTTTTAAAAACTCAAAACTCCTTACTTATAATTTCTTTTAATTATAATATATATTCAACCTTACATAGAGGGTTTGTCCAGAAAGTAATGAGACTGTGTCCTGGAAATAAAATTTATTGATACGATCGGTACAACTTGTTAAAATTCTTCGAACTCTTCTTGACTATCCACACACCGCTGCCAGCGCGATTTCCATGCACCGTACACCTCCTGGAAGTCAGCTTCCGACAACCCCATCGTTGCATTTTGGATGGCCAAACCATCGTCAAAATGGCGTCTTTCAAACTTCGTTTGAGCTTTGGGAATAGAAAAAAAATCAGCTGGGCTCATGTCGTGACTGTATGATGGCTGCGGCATCGTGGCAACGCCGATTCTAATCAGTAATGACGTCACAACTAACGTGTGTGACTCGGCGCGTTATCGTAATGGAGTTTCCAGCATTTGGCAATCTCCAGCCGGATACGATTGACTCTGTCTCGCAGGCGTTTGAGGACTTCCACGTAGTAAGCGGTGTTGACGTCTTCCCTTGAGGCACAAATTCTTTGTGTACCACCCCTTTCTTGTCTAAGAAGAAAATGAGCATTGTCTTGATCCTTTACTTGGACATCCTTGCCTTTTGGGGCCCGGGGACTCCTTGGTGTGCCACTCCGAACTTTGGCACTTGGTTTCAGGGTCGTATTGGAACATCCATGTTTCGTCGCCTGTTATTACGTTGTCTAAAAAATCCGATTCACTCTCCACTTGCTCCAACATTTGACGGGAAATGTCATGTCGTTTTTAGTTGTGTCCATTATAGCAATTTTGACACCAATTTCGCACAAATCTTGCGCATGTTCAAATTTTCACTCACAAGTTCGTGCACCTATGTTTTGGGTAGATTCAGTTCTTCGGCTATCATTCTCACACTCAAACGACGGTCTTTGTCCAAGAGATCTTTGACCTTGACGACATTTTCGTCCACACGACTCGTCGAAGGGGTCCAGATCGTTCGTAGTCCTCCACGTTTTCCCGTCCGTTCTTGAAATCACCATGCCAACGGAAAACCTGGTCTCTTGACAGGGTCTGGTCCTGGTAAGCTTCCTTAATCAGGGTGAGCGTCTCTGAAGCGATTTTTCCAAGCTTGATGCAAAATTTAATGGCGTAACATTACTCAAGCGAACGCTGCATTTTCAACTTTAAGAAATCTCGACATCGTTTTTAAACACGGTTCGCACGATAAGCGACTCTTACTTTACCAGAACTCGAAAGCGACTGATCCGGGTATCGTTGTTTAGCCAAGACCCCACACCACCAATCCCGCTCATGGCGGACGCGCTGTTGACGACTGGAGTGCCGTGCGGTGGCCAGTCTCCTTACTTGACGGACAGAGCCTGTAGGTATCTTGCATAATATATATATATATATACACGTCTATAAATAGATATCTTGCCTTATCATCTTAAGTCATGAGCTGAAATCATTTTAAATAATAACATAAAACCACATTACGTTCACAATTTATTGTATTAAACTAAGTTTCGTTTCATACCTTCAAACTTCTTCGAGTTCTCGTTATTTAAATAAATAAATAAATTGTGACCATAGTGTAGTTTAATGTTATTATTTGTAATATAATAAAACAAAATAGAAAAAAGTTACGAGTGCAGGACATAGCAGTGGTTTCACAAATAATACACATATAAATAAAAGAATAGCATGATTTCACCCAAAGTGTAGTCGTTGCATAGAGTAGATATAATGAGGAGTGGTTACAGCTAGTCTTGAGTGACCACGCCTTGGGCGAAAGCTTGCTATCTTTTTATTTAATGTGTAGTATTGGTGAAGCTACTGTTATGTCTTGCAGTCACAAATAACTTTTTTATACCTCATTACATATATATATATATATATATATATATATATATATATATATATATATATATATATAAAATGATAAAACAGGTAGAAAAAAAGGATTCTTACATGGTAGATTCTTGAGACAGATGTAGAATAACAACACAAACACAATAGAAAAGCAGTATGTTTCGCAAAAGCGTTTTCAACTGGTAGGAAAGAAAATGGATAGAGCCGACAGGTGCGGGACTGGTATTAAGGAAACACCATGTGACCCAAATGTATCCGAACATTCCGCGAAACGTGTGTTTATCATAGAGGACGACACAGTGCTGCCATCTGCGTCCTGGAACATAATGGTAAGAGATCTCAGTAGTCAGCAGAATGGGACGGTCTGAGGTACTCACGAACTTTCAACGTGCTCAGGTGATTGGGAACTACTTGTGTTCGCAATCTGTGCGCGAGATTGTCACCCTCCAGAGCACCTCTAGGCCTATTGTTTGCGATGTTATAATGAAGTCGAAAGATGAAGGGACGTGTACAACAGTGTGCAGGCCGACCTCCCATGTTGACCCCCAGAGTGTTAAAAACGGTCGTACAGCGTAATCGTCAATCATCCATCGCCACCATCACATAGAAACTTCAAATTACATCAGGATCTACTCCAAGCACCATGACTGTTCGTCGAGAGGTGCGGAAACCTGGTTTCTGGCCGAGCAGCTGCCCATAAACTAACACAGGCAAATGTCAAACGCCGCCTCGCTTGGTGTAAGGAACGTCAAAACTGGACTATAAAGCAGTGAAAAATCGTCGAGTGGAGTAATGAATCGCAGTATACAATGTGGCGATCCGGTGAAAGAGCATTGATGTAGTGAATGCCTGGTGAACGACATCTATCAGCTTCTACAGTGCCGACTGTGAAATTCGGTGGTGGTGGGGTTACGGCACAAGGTTACGTTGACATTAAGCACTTTCTTGCTGCCTACCATGAAATGACAATTGTGTCTTCCAACACGACCGAGCACCCGTCTCACTAATGGATTGGCCTGCGCAGTTTGAAACCGAGAGAACATCTCTGGGATGTTTTGGAATGCCGACTTTGTTCTAGACTACACCGACCCATATGAATACCTCTTCTCATTTCGGCTCTCCGCGAGAAATGGGTTTCTAATCCTCAGGAAACCTTCTACCACTTGATTGAAAGTATGCCTGCAAGAGTGCTGGCTGTTATTAAGGCTAAGGGTGGACCAACACCGTATTGACTGACAGTGTTCACGAGGGAGGGTTGTCCAAACTTGTACTTTATTTTCAGTTGGGGGCCCGGATACTTTTCATCACATAATTTTATATCACATGGAAGTTTTGATCACATAGATACACAATATGATTTGTTTCATATATAAAGACATATACTTGATGTATTTCATGCTTGAGCCGTTTAAGATTTTGCATAATTTAATTATTTTTATTTTTTCCTCGAATATCACTATGTGAGTATTAAATGTGCTACAAAATTTCATTCAATTCACTTAGTAAAATATTTCGGATGAGAACTGATAAATTTGAAATGCAAATTTTGTATTTTGGTTGTTATTTCACAGAGAAAGTTTTCAATTCCAATAGACGCTTAAGACTTTTCTTGCAGTGTTCCCATGCCTGGCGCTCTGCGGTGCTTTCTATCAAGTTAAGTATCAGAGTGCCTTGTTATTCTTGGGCACCATGGGAGGTAAAAGCGATCGAGCGTGGAACTGACAATCCCACCTCATTTCGTGCCGTTGGCCGAGAATATGTAGAACGCCACCTCTACATCTCCATGCGTCGTCCACGGCACGTGTGCACCGCACAGGTGTTTTTGCTTTTAATATTTAATAATTAAAAGGAGCAGGGTTTATTTTGTTTGTAAAAAAGTCACCATCAATTAATATTTTTAAAACAGGTTGTGAAGAAAATTCAACCTATCATACACTTTTCCTTTTTTGAAGCTGTAAATAACTTTTCTTGGAAATTTTTGAAGGTGTTATCTATGCTACTACCTACACTGTATTTAGATATTGAAAACCTTTCTTTCTATTTTACATACCATTTAAAAATAGTTTAAGATCAATATGGTATTGAATTAATTTAATCGAATTCTGACCAATAGATAAATTGATCTGATCAGGAAACATTTTTATGGTATTATTTTACCTTATTTCTAATTCAGCATCATAATATCAAAGTTTATAGAACTAATTATAGTTTGTGTCGGGCGTGACGCCATTAACTCAACTAAGGATATTAGAATTCTCAACCAAGGATACTAGAATTAGATGATAGGCCAAAATTGAAAAACCTAAATGCGAACGTACCAACTCCTACCTCGGTGTGAACAGCCAAAATTCAGGCGAGTGTTATTTATTCGTAATTTTACATACCGATATGCTATTTTGGTTAAATTACCTTAGCATCCAATTCTACATTCCTGCGTGGGATTTGGCTTCCATGTTCAAACGCCTCCATTCTTTCCTGTTACTTGTCGTTTCCTTCCATCCTCGCATTTTCATTGTCTGTAGATCTTTCAATACTTCGTCTAGCCATCTAGATTTTGGTCTGCCCTTGTTTGCAGTAATTTCTTGGGGACTCTGTCTTCTTCCATCCTAACATCTTATCCTTTGCGCCTTTATAAATCTGACCATATCTTCATTTCCCAAGATAGTATTAATTATTCATTATTTCCCATCTCTCATTCTTTTGGATTTGCCCATAAATTTTACGTTTCCCCTTCCTTTCAAATATCCTTAAACTTGTTTCATTCTTTTGCTAGTGCCCAAACTTCTACTCCATTCTACCTTATCAATGTTTTATAGATTTTCAATTTTGATTTCCTGTCTATCAGTTTGCTTTTCAGTAGCTTCATATTCGCATAGTAAGTTTCGTTACCTGCTTGTATACGTTCCTTGATGATATTTGTTGTTCTATTCTGATTTTCAATTAGAAATCTCAAATATTTGAATGAATTTACACTCTCGAATTTCTTTTTTCCTATTGTTAGGCTATGTCTATTTCTTTTACTTTCTTTAGGTGATATTATAATGTATTTCGTTTTTTGTGTACAATCCTATTTGATATGCTAATTTATCTAAACTTCCATATATCCTCTTCAGTTAATTTTCTCTTCTTGTGATTATCGCTACATTCTCTGCATAAGCACAGATCTGGCTGGATTTATGGATTATTGACCGTCTTTAATCAACTTCTTGAATTGCTCTGTGTAAGGCTATAATAAATAATGTTGTTGACAATCCACCACCCTGTTTTACTCCTTTTCTATATATGAATTCTTCTCCTGTTTGATATTCTATTCCTACTTTTGCTGTAGTTTCTTCTAAGGTCATCCTTACCAAACTGATCAATTTCGCTAGTATTTTATAATATTCCAGTATTTGTATCAATTTTTGCCTATTTGCACTGTCACGAGTACAATTTTTGCCTTGTACTCAATAAATAATATGCAAGTCTATTTCATATTCCTAGCATTTCTCTGTTACCTGTTTCATGACAAAGAACTGGTCTGTTGCTCTTCTGTTCTTCCTAATATTGGTATTCTCCAATCATATTTTCAGTATATTTCTTGATTCTTTCGTTAAGTAAACTTGTGAGTATTTTGTATGCGACACTTAACAGCATGATCTCTCTGTAATTTGAACAATCCGTTCTATCTCCTTTCTTGTGTATAGGGCATAATGTTCGTACAATTTGGTTGAATATATACTGGTACTATAATTAAACAGAACAATAAAATATAAAACGTCGGTTTTACAAGCTAATCACCTTTATTTTTAATCTTTCCCACTCTTTTGAATCTGTACACACGAAGATAGCAGACTAACATTCTTTAGGTTGGAATCAGGCTTTTTCAATTTTGGCCAATCATCTAATTCTAATATCCTTGGCTGAATCAATAATGTCACGTGTGACACAACCTATAGTTAGTTCTATAAACATTTCCGTACTACAAGATAACCTTTCCTCCTCCTCTTTCTCTCTCCTTTTCTTACCTTAGATAATAGTGTATAAATTCTTGAGTAACGCTTTAGGAATTTATTTTTACAGGGAATCATAATTTAATAATCTCAACTGTTTTATTGATAGAAAGCCTTCTAAATATTAAGGTTTTAGTATATTTACTTACTTACTTATTTTTATTTGCTTAACATGTGCAATTTTATACCTTCATCTTAACAACAATAGCATATTGAAGCTGGATGTAGAAGTTTGCCGTTCAAAAGAATATTCAATTAAAATCCCGTTATAACGAATTTTACAGGGTCCACGATTATAACGAAAATTCTTTGTAATGAACACTGTATTGGAGACCAAGGATTCGGTGGGAATTTCAAAGAGCTTCGTTCTAACGGATATTTTGTTATAATGACGTTCGTTGTAATGGAATTTTACCTGTAAACTGATATTCATATTCTTAATCAAATGACCCAAAAAAGAACAGAGTGGCAGGTGTGCGCTCATATACATCACCGTTCACCAAAAGTGAAGGAATCCTTAATCATTGTCATTTTAACTTAATATTTAAGGTTTAACATTGTGTCTGGAACGGATTTTCAGATATCTGAAGGATAGTGCAACATAATTAATTGTCACTCCTACTCCTAGTCGGATTGTACAGTAAACTTACAGCAAGTTTGCACCAAGTTTGGCATTGCAAATCTGCAAACTTTCTACAAGCTTGCAGCAGAGTTGCTAGTTGACAAGTGACGAACTTGCTACAAACCTTCAATATCAAAGTTGCTAAAACTTGTCACATCAAAGTTGCTACAAACATGTCTTGCCTTGGTGGACCAACGTCGGAAAAATCTTGACGAAAGGTTAACAATGATTGTTGTCTATCGGTATACCTATTTAACCGGACTTTGTCCATTGCTTTCATGATTATATTGTATATTAACTAGTTGGTAAATTTTTTAACTGCTGCAGTGAGGTTCGAACCAGAATCTTCTGAAATGTTTGTTGTCCGTCACTGTAACCATTACGCTATCGCGGCACCCCTGATTGACTTAGTAATCCTTTTATGTTACAAAGACTGTTTGTGAAGTAAAGGAAGTAAAGCCGTGCATGTGGGCTTCAATTCAATACTCATAGAGCTGATTTTATCCTGTGTTAGAACTATGAAGCCTGTTTCGTTGATTTTTCACAAGCGAGCCTTCTTAGGAAAATAATAATAATGTGTATACTTTACTGCTCAAGTCGATGCCATATTGTGGTTTAGGTCTTTGTATTGTGTATAATGAAAGAAAAGAATAATTATATAACATCAATTGTTTAACTTATTTTCGAGAAATGCGTACAATTTTGAAAATTGTGTAAAATATTGAAAAATACAAAAGCAAGAAAAGGGGAGGAAATATTTATAAGTACGAACAGAAAGAAGTAAAGCTGTTAAATTTTTTTTTATTACTACCGGCTTTCCAGGTAGTAATCCAAAATTCTACCATTAGCCAAACCGAGAGCTAGTTACAAGCACTTTGGCACCGTAATTTATCCTTCATGTAGCTAAGCAGATTACTAACCGACGCCATATGTGGTTTTCCTAATTTGATACGGCAGGTTTGTTATTGCCAATTTTGCCACAGCTCAGCAGCAAATTTGACATGCCATATTTGTAACAGTAAACAAATATCAAGGCTCATGCGGTGTATTTGTCATCCTAAATTTTCCCCACAACTTTGCGACAAACTTGGTGCGTGAACTTTATCACTGTAAGGAAAAATCACGACTATTACAAATTTGATAGAAGAAACTTGCATGCTATCTGAATACCTACCTGTAGGTAAAGGTATGTACACCCGCTTTTCAAATCTTCTTCTGAAAGCCTCATCAATGTCCCATGGATGATTTGTGGCAGCTAGTACCATTATCACCTTCTCATCACTGCTACAATAGAAATAGTTTACGGCCTCTCATTATGTATACTATCAATGAAAATTTCATTAGTAATGGAAATGTACTCATTTCGTATGAAAGGCGATAATCTAAAATATTTGAAATCTAAAATATCTGAATCTAAAATAAATGTTTTCAATAATCTAAAGTAATGTTCTTTTCTTTTTCGATCTGAAAAATGTATTTCAAGAAAGATGTTAATCTCATAACTAGCAAGTAAATAAAAAATAAAATTTAATATTAAATTTATTTAAAAAATAATTAACGTTATCTATAAATGGTGTTTAATATGAAACAGACAACAGAGTTCAGTATTCAAAAGTGATTAAATTCTTAGTAAAATTAAACTCTCGAGAATTAGAGTTTAGTTTCAAACATTTACAACTTTACCTAACCAAGGCACATTTGTCAGGAAGATGTTAATTTCAAGTGCTATCATTAATTACGAGTATATCTGAGATATAGTAGTAAAACTTGTGGTTTGTTATATATCAAAGCTTAAGATGTACACTTTGATAAGTTGCATGTCAATATTGTTCTCTTCTATTACATGTACTCCAATTTACAATGCGATTTCATGTGCGTACTATAAATTAGCCTTCTAAAGAAATATATACTTGGACAGTTGTGAAATGGATTGCGTTATAGTAATTAACACTTTCATTTAGCTTAAAATACGATATTTGTATTCAACTTAAATACTTGCACAAACCCTATCACTAATGATTTAACCATTGAAAGCCGTGTATATAAATGACGCCTAGTGATCGTCATTATAGACGAGCTATAGAATACTCTGACACAACTTATAGTTTACCATTGTTGTTTTCTGATATAGTTTAACTAATATGAAACACGGGAACGAGAGTCACGAACAAAATAGGAAAAACCCATCCTGGGAATTATCCAAATTCGAAGCTTCTGCTGGATAAAAACAATCTAAAATTCTAGTTTTCTTAGGTAGAGACCTCCTAACGTATTTCAATGTAATACTGAAAATATTATCGCATCTATAAACAAACATCCAAACTAAACTTCACTTTCACTTTGAGTAGAAATAAATATAAGGAAAAGGAATGAATGTTCATACCTGGGTGAATTTAGTCCATCCATCTGTATGAGTAATTCAGACTTAAATCTTCGAGATGCTTCGTGTTCCGAGTCTGTACCACGTTGTGAACAAAGTGAGTCAATCTCGTCAATGAATATCGTACTGGGTGCGTAAAATCGAGCCTGTGAAGATAGACACCGGGATAAGTATTTACAACCAATTAATACCCTTTGACACCAATATATCAATATTTTGTTGCTGTTTATATGTAGCTTATTATGATGTACTATTATTTCTACACGAAATGATATACACGACAGTTAATGATATAAAATTTTCATGAATTTTTAACATGGAACATGGTGTTTTGAGAAAATCGAGGGAAAAATACGAGTTACAAGCAGGGACAACACAACTACTTTATGACTAAGGCAACAATTGCAGAAACTTTCACGGTACATTATTTATTTCTTCTTCTTTTTTTTTGAAGCTATTTAATCTCAAAGCGATTGAGGGTCTCTATTAAGCGATTGAACAATTAAATCTCAAGCTCCTCCCCATCTCCTTCTATAGGTAGATAGAACGTTCCTTATAAGAATTTTTAACGTTGTATGTGAAATTAAGAATTTTCAACAAAATAAGATTATTATTTAAAAATAATTGGTGAATTATTAGTAAGTTGTAAATATAAGTGATGAAAACTCAGAAAGAAAGGAACTAAATGGTTAATTGCGTATAGAATAAAGCAATAGTGTTCTCTTGGAATCTTACATCTTTGTCCACATTGTCTCATGTACATCCTCATTAAAATCTAGTGGTTGTAAATGTGAGTTTACTATCAACATATTATGCACTCATATTCACAAACTTAGAACTATCTTCAAAATACTAATTTGTTTTACAAATGTACAAACATTTCTCTTGAATAAAGAAAATATTGAACTAGATCTTTCTTGTTGAAAC
>JAGDQP010000513.1:146747-157704 GCA_022664845.1 Lepisma saccharinum | reverse complement strand
TATGAGAGAAGGATGGCTTCTCGTGAACTATTTATTACGTAACACTGAGCTTTTTTATTTGTCGCCGGAGAAAGAAGAAAAAGAAAAGACTAACATAGAAGGTAACGTTGCCAGTGCGTTTTAAGCATGCGCTAGCAAGCCTCTGAGCTACTGGACTCTGAAATGCCTGGCAACACTGACTTCTTCGGCTGAAACAGTTTAATAAACATCTCCATTGTTTTGCTTCTCGCGTTCTCTAAAACGCAAACGCGTGGTCTACAGTACGCGACAGCAGATTTACGTCAATTATAGTTGCATAAATCCACTGATATGATCCCACTGTTTTGGAGAACGCACTGCTTGCGCTTCTCTCATTGTGCGCGTAAGAACGCGTCAGCAGCTCAGCGTCACATGTTACAGAGAAAAACGTATCTTTACTGTGTTCTTACACAGAACTTCACGATCAGCGCATCTAGAACAGGCGGAATACTGAAGCAGTTTTAACCTACAGGAAATTCTATTTGTGTAACAATACAGGGGTCATTCAAATACTACGTAAGCACAATTTTAGTAATTTTAGAACCCCCCACTTGTAAGCAAAATTAAGCAGATGTCCTATCCCTAATACATAGACGCCTAGCAAAAATACCTCCCGCTGGATGATTACGCCATATTTAAACGATCCAATAGATTTGAAGGATTATATGAAAAACTAGCTGATATAACCGCCTGTTGCTGCGGGATGAATAAAATGTTGCATTTTAATTTATTACGTTTAAAACTTTTCATTGAAATTTATTTAACTTTCTATCACTTTAACTTTTCGTTGATCCGCTCTAATCGATTTCCAAAAGTATAGTGACGTGCGTCTCGCCATCGCCTATATGCATACCCTTCTGAGCTGGAATATATCCCCACCACAACAGGATAATGCAACATTCGAGAATGTTCCAGATTCTGGACTCCGTTTCCGGTTTCTAGAACATTCTGGAAGATTCTATAACATTCTGACCAGTCTCAGCCACTTCGGCACTCGATTCCCAGCTGCTTCACCGACTTCCCATAAGAAGTCCATTGGTGCGATGCCCTCTTTTCACACCCATGTTTCCGAACCCAACCCCTGCAGTCCAAATCGAAACCTTCTTCATAGATGGGGGATGGAGGGCTACCATAGCATATAACATCCATGAGGCTGGGGGTGGGTGGGTTGCAGAGTTATTGCGCAGAGGTGTTGAACCTTGCGAGTTCGAGGTCAAAGTGAGATCGCGAGGTCGTGGTCGAAGTCCTGTCGCGAGGGCGAGGTTGAAGTTTAAAACAGAAAAAGAGGGATGTCGGGGCTTAGTGGTTATGGTCACTGAACCATCTGGTAGAGTTATTAGACTGAAAACCCAGTAGATCTCGAGGTCTTGTCCATTCATGAGTGATACGTTTTCAAATGACGTCATTATTTAAATGAAGTCTCAGTACTCATCAATCGACAAGATCTCGAGATCGCTGTCCATTGTATTTCGTAGTAAACTGTAAATACTAGTGCGCTATGTTCTAAAAATTTTGATAATGCTCTTAGAGTTTGAAAAATGAAAAAAGTGGGGGCGAGCGCGAGGAGTGTCCTTAATGATGAAGGTGGAGGGCCAGTCATCCGAGGCTGTGCGGGTTGAACTGAATTTTATTTATGGCTTTAGACATCTAAAGCTCAGGCGGGATAGGGGAGGGAAAAGGATTTGGGAAGGAGTCGGCCAGGGACTAAGTTAAAGGTTCCATTCTGGCATTTACCTGGTGTGAGTGAGGAAAAACTCTGGAGAACATCAGTCAGGATGGTCGGCCGCTGGGATTGAACCCATGACCTTAAGAGACGCCAACGTTCTACCACTAAGCTACGAGGCCGTGTGGGTGTTGTAAGTTTTAACACTAAGTTTGCACTTCGTGATTGAAATGACGGTCCCTAGGTGCTACTCCAGGAGAGAAAAAAGTAAAGTAAATTTATTACTTAGTCCCTAGGTGCTACTCCAGGAAAGAAAAAAGTAAAGTAAATTTATTACTTAAGTTTTAGGTCCCTTGATAGCGAAGCTACAGCTAAAAGGAACCTTATAATCCCGCTCATTCTGTCCGTCCGTGTACAGAAATGAAATCTCAGGAACTACAAGAGCAGAGGTGCGTGGGATGTCGTTGGAAAGGTTTTTATCAAACTGGCTCAGGGAACAAAAATGAACTGTGATTCAGTCGCGCGACCAAGTCGCCTAGTGTGAGGCAGCAATCCCTCCGAACATTTGTACCAAAAAATTGAAGTCACGTCAGTCGGTGACTCAAGTTTGAAAAGGCAAGCCCATCTTGGTGTGGTTTCTCCAGGGTTCTTCCTTTAGTCACACAGGCAATTGCCGGGATGGTACCTAATTTAAGGTCGTAGTTTCTTTTCTCATTTTCCCAGAAGAGTGCTCGCCAAGTTACATATTTTCGCCGACTTGTAACGGGGTTAACCATATATGCCTGTTCAAGCCATTATGTAAGCTGAATAATGAAATAAGTAAATTCATACAACCCGTCACTTTACAATAACCAAAGTTTGTTTGATTATTTCACTGATCCAGACACGTGTTTTGATACACTTTGTGAAGTAACCTTATTTATTATGGAAATTTTACATTTTCTTTTACTTATATTTCGATAGATAAAATGAGGTAATGGGCGGTAACAGCACTATGGCTTACACCCGTCACGATAAGACTTAGATTTCGAAGCAATACATTTTTTCTCTCGTGTGTTTCATAGTTCATACTTCATAGTATTCCAGTTTAAATCGCCTGACTAGTGTATACAACTCAGGCTACAATGAAACAACGAGCTACAGTTCATTAGAAAATAGATTAACTATAAACAAGAAGTTTAGCTATTCAAGTCAAATAAAATTCAAAACTAGTATTTTCCACATGAATTTTTTCCTTAAAGTTAAATTTATCTTTAAAATATGACAGTTGATGACTCTCTCGTGTCGTGACACGTAATGTTCAATTGGAGACACTGATTCGTGATTCCTCCTCAAATTGTCCTGAGTTTAAACATTTATTTACTTCTAGGTGAAACTAGATCATATAACTCATTTGGGTGCACGCCATCGTAGTGCACACGGATTCTTTTCTTCTTTCCCAAAGAATGTAAAGAATTGGCGATACTTCCTTCCGAGCCCCCCCCCCCCAGTTTGTCTTATAGGGGGACTCGGAGGGAAGTATCGCCAATTCACAAGAACAAGACACAAGAATGCACAAAATTCTTCTTCTTCAAAACGCAAGAATGCAAGAATTTTAATGCTACCGAAGGTGAAGAGAATGTTAATGCTATCTGCTTCAGAACTTGTGGTGCTCTGAAATCGTAGCTCCACTGTAAATCTTATGAAATCAAGAATATGAAAAATATTTTTCTGCATATGTATTTTCCTGTATACTATCACTAAAGTGCTGTGTGCTTCATCTTTTTAAATTATAAGGAAGTGCTTTGTATTGCATGATTAAAAAAGGCGGACTGCGAGAGAAGTGTAACTTGCCTTCGGTTTCATACACAGCTGTAACTTAAAAAATCAAGTTTGGACAAACAAATAGGTGCTGTTCCAATTTTCGAACTTAATTTCGACTATAAGATTCAAGGGAAGAATGCTATCCGCAGCAGGGATGTAAAACATTGATCAGCGGGAATGTTTAATTGTTACAGGGAAATCATACTCACACACCTAAATTCGCACACAGCATACATAATATAAACATCATTTTTCAAGATAGGTAACTTCATTATAAAATGAACAACTACGTATTCCGAGATAATTCACTATCCGAAATAGCCCTTATCTGACTAAAGTACTCATTTTAATTAAGAATTTATTTATTTTTAAATAGACCGATTATTTATTTGTATGTTGAATTTAATTTAATTTGTAAGACTTTTAGGCAGCTTTGGCGCAGGACAGATGGATGATGATGGAATGAATTGGTTGAATGAAGAAAGTGGGAAGAAACGGGAGCACCCCGAGAAAACCCACCCAGACGGATGGCATGAGCCGGGTTCGAACCGACGATCCCCAGCACTAGAGGTGAGCGCTATACCGTTTAGCCACCGCGCTCGGAACTTATTTGTTCGTTATTCACCTATTCGCAATGTTCCATAGACATGTCTTACACAGTAGGTGTTCATTTCATTGTTCAATTTCGTGATGTCGGACCTCGCGAGGTCGTGAGTTCGAGGCTGAAATTTGATCGCGAGGTTGAGGTTGGGTGAGGTCGAAGTCGAAGTTCCATCGCGAGTTCGAGGTAGAAATGAGATAGCGAGTTCGAGGTTGAGCGAGTTCGGGTCCAAATGTACACCTATGTTATAGCGGCACGGACGGACAAAACATGCTTCTATTTATTATATAGGCCTATATATTGATTAACCTATAACGCTCCAGCACTGTAAAGAATAATGAACACAAACACAGTAGAGTCTCTATAGTCCGACACATATGGGACCGGGTCTTGTCGGATTACTGGCTTTTCAATTAAAAAAAACAATTAAATGAAATTGAAAAATGTCGAACTACAGAGACTCTACTGCAGTACATTTAATGAGTTTAGTCCGATTCCTTACTAATAATATATTCACATGTCACAAGATAATCTAATTATCGTTACCTTTAAGGTTCCAGCCTTTTTTTTTTCGCCGCACCGAAACCCTATCTTGCAACAACGCTGGAAGCCAAACTGACACTTGACTACAATAGTCACCGAAAAGAAAAGAATGACATAGAGGTGCCGTGCTGTACAAAAGGATACTTTGCCTAGGTTTACCTTGTCTTTGCCTGTAACTGTCGAATATAAATTTGGCACTGCTTTGCATTCTGAATTGAATTTTATTTAAGGCCTTTAGGCAACTTTGGCTCAAGTTGTATGGATGGGAGAATTGGTGGAATGAAGAAAGTGGGAGGAAACGGGAGAACACCGAGAAAATCCATGCACACGATGTTTGTCCACCACAAAACCCACATTGCATGAGCTGGGATCGAATCAAGGACCCTAAGCACCAGAGGTGAGCGCTCTACTACTGAGCCACCGCGCTTTGCATTCTGTTTTACTATAAATATCGTACCTCGTAAAAGTTTCGTACGTTATAATCAGTTTGTGCGGTTAGTGCATCAGATACCAAAGCAGTGATTTTCTGACTTTCTAATTTAACTTCTCAATTTAAAAAGTTCTCTAAACCTCACCGTGCTGGCTGACCACCTAATATCTGTAGACTACCACTGGAGATCGATCGAACTTTTTCGTTAAACTACAGACTACCATGGACTACAAATTCATTCTAGACCATGGTATCGTACAGTAATAGTGTGAACCTATACCAGTACTTTCTTAAATACTGGATATTTGGAAAATACACAAGAAACAGTTACATACAGCTTGTCTCATGGGGGACTACTGGGTGAAGTGTTACTGTTACAAGATCTACCATTCCTTTCTATTACATTTAAGAAAAAAATCTAAATTTAAACTACAACTTAACTTATATTTTGCTGATCGAAACGATGTTATTGGCTGCGCTTCATTTTTTTATAACATGGTTTACGTTTGGTTATATGTTCCCAGTGGGTATTTCAACATACTGCAGATTGTTAATCCACTCAAATTATCTCATGCAGATATCCAAAGCACAATGAACATACAAATGGATATTTTTTGTTTTTTTATATTGCTTAGTTGACGGTCAAGTTTCCATATGCGCAGATTTACACAACTCTTTACTGCTACATTCAAAACGAAAACAAAACCATATATGGGTACGTTCAAGGCAATTTCCTGATCACTAATCTCGTCCGCATCGTACATACGCGTATATGTTCTACCTTTCAAGTATCTATTCAAACGGTTTTCTTTCACTGCGGTACTCGATTATGCACCATGCCAACGTAAAAGCAGTCTCACACGCCATGCTGCAAGGCGAAGAAGCGACAGGTGTAGGCAGACGAATCCTTGACATAAAGACGAATTTGTGTCATAGTTCTTCAAGGTTCGATATAAATAGATCAGCAGACGCTAATTCTGTGAAGTGATACAAGCTTTGACCTTACATTTAAGGAAAGACTACTGAGAAGAAAAGTAGAATCTTGTAGAGAAAATACGGAAAGCAATTATTTCTTTCTCTTTTGATTTTGAGAAAGCAAAACAAAAACAGAGAAACTGAATAGTCAACTTTAACTATAATCAACGTTAATAGATTTGTGACACACACAATAAAACTCAGAAGAAATTAACACTGACAAGATTTCTTACAGTCGGTAATCATATTCTTAACATGCGCTATACAGAGAAAACAATCAAATCTGATCTTTGTCCATGGCTTCCCACGAGAATCTACTTCAGGATGAAAGGCACTGACTGAGGAAGTTACTAGTGAAAACAGTACCGGGGCATTCCACGACAAGTGTACGACTGACAATCTCCACGTTTTTTCAAATTTTGTATGTAGAACAGACTACTTTTATAATTGAGCAAAATTTCAACTAAATGTATACAACAGTTTTGGTAGTTGGCACATTAGCACAAGTATCTCTCTACTGATCATGAATGAAGCACAGAACAACCAATCAACTTTGACATACTGTTGTGCTGTGTTATACACTTCACAAAGTCGAAATAAAATATGTAAAAGTAAATTTCTTTTTAAGCCAGGTTTAAACATACCACCTACGTTTTCAAAGTTCCTACGTTTTATCCAATTGTTACTCGGCCTAAGCCATAGTTGCCTAAAGGCCTTAAAAATAAATTCAAGTGCCAATTGTAACTCAAATTTCAACCAAAGGCTTATCGCGCGGCATACAATTCTATAGTTTAAAGGTTGCTATGTTGTTTCCTAACAAAACATTTCTGTAACATAATAGTTGGTTAACATTTCTAGCAATTTACACGTTATGCTCCTAAAATTTCAGTTTCTTATTGTGATTATGCGATGTTGATATGCACATCCGAACTGAAGTTCTCTTCGCATTAAACTTACATTTAGAGCACAAGAAATCTCTCTCTCCCTCTTTTTTGTACACCAGTTACATATATTTCTTCAACTTCTAGTTTCCAGTCTTAACGGCGAATGCCACAAACACAGGTTTGTCTCCAATTCATTGCAGAACAACAGGCCAAATTTAGCATACTGCTTGTTTTTAATTACATTTCGCAAAGTTTTGAAAACTGAAGAACTTACAACTTTCTACGCTTATTTCATATATTGCAGTTTAATTACTTCCTGCAATTGCTGCTCAAGGGAACAGGCTTGTCGCCTTCACTAACTCACTCTATGGCTTATGGAACTCGCAAGTTCATCGCCGCAGTAACAAACGTTCGCCATTGGATTCTATCCTGGGCAATATCAAGCCAATTTTCATCACGAACACCTACTTCTCGAAGATCTCTTCTAATATTGTCCTACCAACGATGTCTCGGTCTTCCCAATGGCCTCTTTCCATCCGGCCTAAAAACCAGGATAGAATATAATCTTCGTTTTTCCCCCATCCGAGCTACATGGCCTGCCCACGTTAGTCGTCGCGATTTCATTATTTTTACATCTGGTGAATCGTACAGTCCGTGGAGTTCTTCATTATGCAGTCTCCTCCATTAACAGTCATCTCGTCCCATTTCGGCCCGTATATCTTTCTCAAAATCTTATTTTCAAACACAGGTAATTTGTGTTCATCTGCTAGGGTCGTACTCCAACTTTCGCAACCGTAAAGCAGAATAACCGTTCTGTATATATTCAATTTTAATTTTCTTGATATTAATCGCGATGTTAGAAGTTTTTGGACTGAATAGAAACCTGCATTCCCCGATACTAAGCTACTTTTTATTTCTTCCGTAACCTCATTTTTGCTTGTTACGTATGCTCCCAAGTATTTAAATTTGTTTACTTTCTCTATGACCTCATCCCTAAATATTATGTTTTTATTTACTTCATTCTCTGTGTTTCGGCTTGCTATCATGTATTTTGCTTTATCTATATTAATTAACCTGTAGACCTATTTCATAGTACGCTTCTACTAAGACATCGGTGTTGTTTTGTAGTGCATCTATATCGTCCCCTATTAAATCTACACCATCCGCGTATACGAACAGTTGATTCAAACCATTCAATGATAGTCCCTTTTTGTCCCCTTTAATTTTTAAAATCGCATATACTAACGCGAAGTTAAACAGTAATGGTGACAAGGCATCGCCTTGTTTCAATCTGTTGCGAATCTTGAAACTATCTGATCTATCCGTACTCTGCTTATAGGGTCGCTGAGACACATCTTCACTAGTTGAACCAATTTTTTCGGAGTTCCAAATCGTATCAGAATACTGTATAATATTTCCCTTTTGATAGAATCATCTGCTTTCTTAAAATCAATGAATAGCTGGTGAACAGTCCCATTGTATTCCCATTACTTCTCCAAAATTTGTCTCAAAGCGAAAATCTGGTCCAACGTGGATCTACGTCTTCTAAATCCTCATTGGTGATCTCCAATTATTTAATCTACGTATACACTTAGGCATGTTAACAAAATATTACTTACTACCTTGTAACAGGTTGGAAGTAACGAGATTCCGCGGTAATTATTACAGTCCGATTTATCGCCTTTTTTGTAAATTGTAACTATTATTGAGGTTTGACATTCCTTTGGAAGCTCCTCCTTTCTCCATATAGCACTTAATAAATTTATGAAGTTCCTTGATTAGTGCCGTTCCTCCTGCTTTAATTAATTCGGCTGGAATATTGTCTATTCCAGTTGATTTGAAATTTTTCAATTTCTTTACAGACATTTCGATCTCCCTAGGTTCGGGAATCCACGGTTCTGCGGTATGGATTTCAGATCCCTCTGTTTGTTCCCCGTTGTGCACATTAAGAAGTTTGTCGAAATAACTTTTCCATAAATCGACAATTTTAGTCGGATCCGCCTGAAGATCTCCACGCTCATTTCTAATCATTCCTAACTTCGGCTGGTAACCTTTTCTTAACGAGTTTACCCCTTTGTATAGATCTCGTATGTTATTTGTCTTCCCGTTTTCCTCAATCTCCTGAATCTTCAGCGTCAGATATTCTCGCTTTTTGTTTCTGAACCCGAGTGTGGCGTTTCGTTTCGCGTTACTGTAGTGGTTGGTATTTGCTTCTTCGCTTTTATTACTTAGCCATCGTTGCCTGGCTTGCTTTCGTATTTCATGAAGCTTAAGACATTCATCATCAAACCAAGGTTTGTTTTTCTGTTGTTTCTTCTCACCTACACGTTCCTTCGCTGCGTTCTTAATTGTTTCACGAATTGCCTCCCACATCTTACTTCATCAATTAAGTTAGGTCATAACCTGCTTCATAATCTGCTTTTATGGTCGGATTATTTCATCGTTGAATAAGACTTGCCGCATAAGAAGGCTAAATTTATATACTCAAAAATTCCTTTTATATATATATACAGGGTGCGAATTACGGCCGGGGATGGGGGGAAAATCCCCCTCTAATACGTTATCGCTTTCTTTTCTCAAACTTACTATGAGACTGATAAGGTTGTGTGCTCTAGTTATCAAAACAATCCAAACATACATGTCTAAAAAAATACGTTGCGTGTAGATAAAGCTTTTATTACTGGTATTGTAGCTAGTACTTCCGAAAAGTTACACGACAAAGTAACTGACCATAGTAAACGTTGATCACATAATAGACGAAAGTAACCAAATTTAGCCTAGCAGCCTAATTTCACCTAAACATGTTTTTTAGGTAGTATGATTTTTTAAAATTTAATTTTAAGGTCTTTAGGCAACTTTGGGTTCAGGCTGGCTGGATGATGATGGGATGATTCGTGGAATGAAGAAAGTAGGAGGAAATGGAAGTACCCGAGAAAACCCACGCACACGGTGTTTGTCTACCACAAAGCCCACATGGCACGAGCAGGATTTGACTGACGATCCCAAGTGCAAGAGGTGAGCGCTCTAACCGTTGAGCCACCGTGGCCCCCACAGTTAGTATGAATTTGAAATTATTGGAGTCGATCGTCACGTCCGAAGTAACGCACGGATAAAGATTTGAAGGATGTGGTGTGCCTCGTGGTCGTTTGTAGTTTTTCTCCTTGTTTGAGTTTTGCAGTGGTTCCCACGTTGTCTAAGAGCTTCAGCAACTGTAAGCGTTATAGTAGTAACTATAAGCATGCTCTTGATGAATAAGCAAGCGTGATAATTGAGCTATAATATACACTGATAAACTGGGCTGGAAAAAAACTTTAACCTTATGTATGGAGAATAACATTTTATCGTGTCAAGGGAGTCCTAATTTCGCTCATCTGATGGGTCTAAATTTCCAATCTCTACATTTGACACGATACAATGTAAAACATGAAGAAAGTGAATTGGATTATAAGAGCAGAGAACGAACTGCATTTCAGTTAAAACGATGCAATATATTTGCTATTTGACAATTATATTGTCACATCTAACAGAGCGAGAGAAATTTGAAGAGAGTCAAATAAGCAACTTCATAGAAGCAGAGCTAAAGGACTTTATTCATCACACAGAGATGGAAAAGATGGCCAGTGTAGTTAAACATCAACAAGCACGAAATATACCATTAATGAAGGACTGTACTTCCAAGAAAACAAGGATGAAAGTGGGTTGCATGTAGAAAATGTCACATTTGGTTCCATGAAAACAGTGTTGGTAAAGAAACAAAAGATCCAGTTTCCCCCTGTAGTATTTGGCTGCAATAACTAGAGAGATAAAATCTACTACCTCTCCAGATTTCGTGTTTTGAACTTAGAATGAATCAGAGTTTTTTTTCTATTTACATCCTGTTTAATGTTTCAGTCATTATTGATATTTATGTGACAGCAGGCAGTGCGCGAAATTTGGACCCATTTTTTTTTAAGTCAATTTTATATTGTTTTGGAAAATACATTATTTCTCGTCTTGCATTAATGAAATTATTTTCGAGTCACAAAATTATACTTTAACGT
>JAGDQP010000513.1:133735-146647 GCA_022664845.1 Lepisma saccharinum | reverse complement strand
TGTCGAGTCAGAACATTCGTACTTTAACGTTTGTAAAAGTTAATGCAATACTCACATTCTTGTTATGTGAATTACAAAATATTTTATGAGCAGCCAAAAAGGAAGTGGGAGAAATGTGGATACTTTCCTCTACATGTTTGGAAATTTTAGAGAAATTTTGAGAGACCGAGGACCATATAAAAAATAGCACTTAGCTGTTAGGCTATGGCCTGGGAAATGATTAGGGTTGTAGCAAGAGTCATGGAAAAATTAGGGTATTCTAGTCTCTGGAGGACAAAACCTGTAGGAACTCTGCTAATTTATGAACTTTATATTAATTTGCACCAGTCAATCGCTAAAAGCAGTGGAAGTCTAGAGTAGACGCATTCATATGTACTTCTGCACTTCTCAACAGTACTGAAATTAGCGTTTCACTAGCGAGAATAGGCATGGCAGAAAGTGTAATCTATTCACGACTGCATTATTCGGAGCGAGGAGCTAGAGTCTTGCCTTATAAAGAAGAATACCCTTAAAAATCTGCCTAGCATATAGTCAAAGGATACATAGCTTTCATAGAGGTCCTGTGTTTCATATTAAGCCTTAGCGTGGCATATATTGGACAGAAGGAAGAGTACCAACTATATTTAAGGCTGTTTATTACAAATTCCAGTATATATTATATTTCAAAATTAATATCCCGAGGATATCGAAAGTGTTGCCAGTGTTTTAGCAACGGGAGCATTGTGACTAAATAAATTATTCATTGTAAAGAGAAGGGGAAACAGTTTAGAATCTCTAAAGTAATATTACAATTCAGATTTATTAGCGTTCTTTAAGACCTTTCTTTAACAACAATATGAGTTAACATGTATAGAACTTGTCAATATAAAATATATAAGCTACTACATAAGAATAAAATAAAAAAAATACTACGTAAGAATCAAGACTGTTACTTGCAGTCTCACACCAGATACAAATATATATATATATTATATATATACAATAATATACGATTTCTCAATATTAAAAATCACAGGACATGAACTCTTCAATGTTATAAAAAGAACTAGCAATTAATAGCTTACTTACAGTTTTTCTGAAGCTTTGATCTGATTAATATTTTTATATATATATTCAGGCGGCTTATTATAAAATGTAATTTTTCTATGAATTATTGACTTTGCATACAACTGAGTTTGGTGTCTGTTTACATACAATTTTTCATTGTTTCTGGTAAATTCTGCTGTTGCCTTGATATTTTTAAGATTTCTTGAATATATATACAGGGGACTGTCAGAATATTCAATTTCGCGAAACAAATTCTACAAGAAGCACGATGAGGGCTGTTAGTAATTATCCTAACAATTCTCTTCTGAATCTTAAAAATTCTAAGAAGTTTTGTTGACAATCCCCAGAACGCAATACCATATTTTGTGACAGAATAAAATGTAGCATAATAAAATGATAAAATTGTCGATTGGTTTAAAATGGATTTTAGATAACGTATGAGGTAGGTTATTTGAGATAGTCTTCTATTTGAAAGATTAAAATTTATATGTTCTTCACACGTGAATTTATTGTCAATTTTAGATGCCTAAAAAATTCTGACTTTCAGAGAATTCGCACACTGAATTATTGATGATTATATCTGGCGTAGTCATGTATGGCGAAGGTCGTAGCTTAAAATACACATTTTTTGTTTTTGTAACGTTTAACTTAAGTTTGTTAACATAAAACCATTTTTCTATATGTGCTATTCATTATTTACTTTCGAATGCATCCTGTTTCGATCTTTCTCTGAAACAATCAAACTTGTATCCTCTGCATAGATAATAGCTTTACAGTTCATTGCATTTACTGGCAAATCGTTGATATACAACAGAAAAAGAAGAGGGCCTAGAACCGAACCTTGAACTCCTACAATTATTTCTTTGGGATCTGAAAGTATTTTCTCAATCATATTTGTGTTAAGATTTTTATATGTAACCTCAACAACATGTGTTTTCCCATTTAAGAAAGATTTAAACTATTTATTAGCAACCCCTCGTATGCCATACGCTTTCTAATTTGTTCAGCAAAATATCATGATTCACACAGTCAAAAGCTTTAGATAAGTCACAAAAAATACCTACAATATGATTCTTTTGTCTAGCTTTGAGATTACACTACTGCAAAATTCACTGAGGGCCGTAATTGTTGATCTACCTTTTAACAAGCCATGCTGCTCTGCTGTTATGATAATGTTCACAGTTAAATGACTTACTAATTTCTGGAGAATTACGGTCTCTTATGATCTTTGAATAGACAGAAGGGATTGGTATAGGTCTATAATTTTCAACATGTCACTTGTTGTTACCTTCATATAATGGCTTTACCAGTGAGCATTTTAGCTTGTCAGGAAAGATACCCTGTTGTATTGACCTGTTTACGATATGTGATAGTATCATAACGTCACGAATAATACCTCGTTGGAAAGCTTATGGAACAGATATTCCAACGACGCACCACTTATGCCCAATCTGTAGACAACGATGAAAGAAAATTTTAAAAAGGACAATACAATTTACATGCAAAAATGATACCTAAAAATAGAGCCAACTTTTCCCCCGGCCTCTTTCTGCACCACTGGGAGTACACTGATAAAAATTATAACATCATCCCTTGACTACAAGATGAGCCCACCATCATGCTTGCACATCACTTGTCCCACGATAAGATAAAATTAATTATATGGGTTGTAACAGCACTATGGTTTACGACCGTCCCAAACTTGTCCCTCGAGTTTTATTGTTGCGAAAAGCGTCAAAAAGACGAAGAAAAAAAAACGCACAATTCCCTCCTCTCCATCTCCCGCGGGACGGATGAAAGATATTTCAGTACTTAGCTAGTTGCATCACGAACAATTTAAGATCAAATTCATCTCTTAGTTAAATTGGGTGGGGAGTTGTGACGTGTCAAAGCTATTTCCAATATATTAGTCATTGGACGTATAGTGATTAAATTTGAACTTGACAACCTTCTATACAATCTGCTTGTTCGCAGGCTGCTCAAGTTTCAATTTCAAATCGTGATTACTTTTCAAGATATCGGTATAAAAACTTGGGCTTGATAAAGCTAACTTTAAGGCGAGTTTATTTTAGACATAAATAATAATAATAAAAAAAATTCTCTTGCAGAAATGTTTTTTCCGTATGGGAACTACGGTTTGCAAAAACAAATTTAAGGGTGACGCAGAAAATTTTCTCAAATGGAACTGCAGACTACAGAGAAAAGATGGTAGCATCCAATTTCCGACGAGTTATGTTCGTCCTTTATAAACTGTAAAACTACTAATTTCGTTCATTTCATTGTTGTTGTGTTTGTACTGTTACGAAACATTGGGGCGTTCTGATTTTTTATTTATGTTTTCGTTACAAGAAGCACGAGGGAAGATTTCTTGCGCAAGTGTATGTTTGAGAGTTGAGGTGAGAGGCTGTTTCACATATTTTCCGCGGAAACGATTCAGTGTTGGAAGCTCTTTGACCACTTCGTACCAATCATTCAATGGAAAAGAAGTTTTCCACAAATGACTTAATTATTCTTGAACTGTCACTTACTAGTCTACTTCACGTGGAGCAATATTTCACAGGTTTGCAATATTTGTAGGGTTTCGAAGGATTTCAACAAGTTGTGACAAAAGGTCATTTAGCCGCCTCTCGGAAGCATAACTAAAAAATAATTTTTCACATATTATAACTGCACAAAAACACTTAATATCAGAGACTTTGCGATCCCCCCCCCCCCCACACACACACTTCCAGCATTGAGTATACCAAATACAGTAAATGATTGTAATTTTGAACCTTAGAACCTTTATTTTTTCTATACTTAAACCACATGTAATATACAGATGCTTATCAGAATAATGGAAACACCTGAACGAAAGTGCAACTTACCAGATTAATATGGTGTCGGGCCACCTTTCGCCTTCAGAACAGCCTTGATGCGACGTGGGATGGAGGCATAGAGGTCGTGAATGGTAGCAAGTGGAATATTACACCATTCCTCGTGCAGGGCATTGGTAGCAAGTGGAATATTACACCATTCCTCGTGCAGGGCATCGGCCAGTTCTGTGAGAGAGGATGGAGGTGGAAATCGTCGCCGGAGTCGTGTTTCCAAGATGGACCACAGATGTTCAATTATGTTGAGATCTGGGGATTGGGCGGGCCAGGAGAGGTGTTGAACTTCATCTCGATGTTCCTCAAACCACGCTGCAACAACTCCAGCTGTGTGAATGGGTGCATTATCATCCTGGAATATGGCGTCATTGTCCGGGAACAACATCCGGACCATAGGATGCAAGTGGTCTCCTAAAATTGCGACATAATCGTTGGCAGTGATGCGTCCGCGAAGTGTGACCACAGGACCCAATGAAAACCATGATATTGCGGCCCACAGCATCACCGTGCCGCCGCCATGTTTCACAGTTGGGCGGAGACACTGCAGATCATACGCTTCTTTGGGCGTTCTCCACACATAAACACGGCCCGTGGTTTGGAATAGGGTGAATGGTGACTCATCCGACCATACCACACGTTTCGAGTCGTCAACGGTCCAAGCTGCATGGTCGTGGCACCATTTGCGGCGTGCTAAAGCGTTCTGGTCCCTGATGAGAGGTTTGGCCCGTAAGTTCATGTAATTCGCGGCGGACTGTGATTGTCTAAACAGGTTGGGGGAGGTGCTGATTGAGTTCCTCCGTCACTTGCGCCGCAGTGGCACGACGGTTCCGCGTGACAATGCGCTTTAATACCCGGCGTGCCCTGTCACTGATGCTTTTCTTCCGCCCACTGTTCCGCTTCCCCGATGTGGTTTTCCCGTGTGTTGTGTAGGCCGTCATCACCTTCGACACTGTCCCTGGCGACACACCTAACACACTAGCCACTGCCGTCACACTCACTCCACATAACCGCGCACCAACAATTTGCCCTCTTTGAAACTCTGAGAGGTCTCCCATTTTATACTACCTCCGTCTGCTGCAGCCACTGCACACTCCTGTTCCACTACGCCTGACGTAGTATGGAGACCGACCTAACACACCACCACCAGCAGTCCGGCGCTGCGGTCGCCACGACACCACTGCCAACCCATACATCTGACGTGTTGCCAACTACAGGTGTTTCCATTATTCTGATAAGCATCTGTATATTCACATTAAATCTCGCCATTTGATCAAACCACATTTGCTATGCAGTCCGAAGTACCCTAAAATTGTTTTCGGCTAAATCTAAAAATTAAAAAGATCGTAAATTAACAGTAAAACTAGGAAAGTGCCAACAGATATGAATTGGATTACTGTTTTTATCGCTTTTCATTTGGTCACAATCTTGATATGAGATCCAAATTTCGACTTTTAGACTTCTGCTTATTAGGACCTCTTTACTTCTTTTACCTGTAGAATTCTCAGAGATTTTAGCGATCGAATTTTGTTATAAATTGCGCATATAGAAACATACTTTACTGGAATTTCTAATACACATTTTCGGATGAAATTAACGACAGCAATAACCTTTTTTCTTTAGCTACACCCACAACACCAATTTAAGGACTCTCACTCTATGTCACTAGTAATGAAAACTAGATATACTACTGAATAAAGTAACAGGCAATTACAAGGTTATAGACAATTACTGTCCGTCAAAGTATTTCAAAGCTCATGCTAAATGATTCGAAGTTCTGTAAAATTCTGCAATATATGAATATATCGTCGTATGCTCAACTCTTGTTTTTGAAACCTCTCGCAAGTCAATAAGAGTTCAGTACATTAAAAAAAAATCACTCATTTCCAAATTAGAACGGCCAGTTTGGCACACCAATATTACTGTTTTACGAAAAGCAAAAATAATCGTCTACCCACAGTTCTACCCACATTAATCTTAAGTTTAAAACTGGGTGGTACATCTTGTACCTGGCATGTTTCTACTAACATAAGAAACCTCCGCTCGTCCTCTCATCTCCGGTCGTAAAAGGGAAGATGATTGTTCTACTGCGTCAAGGCCAACAAACACATGGCCCATTATCGTATTAAGGCAACCCTTCTCACGCCCTGGATCAATGTATCTAAAAAGAGAGCAGCAATACAACTTTGCAGGGGATGTCCACAGACCAACATGTGAGTTTCATAAACTTAGAACTGGTTCGGTTTCGTATTTGATACAATGCGACTTTATAAGACTTATGTTATCATCAAATTATGACTCTCCATTACGTGAAGCAACGGAACATTTTTCGACTTGTTTTGATACATATATAGCGCATTAATCAATGTGTCTAAGACGTTTCTCTATTCATGCAAGTAGTAGTAGCTTTATGATGCTTCGAAACAATGGCAATATTGAGATTGCATCAATAAACAACATTGATTGCGAATTTGTGAATATTCAATTTCATATACCTAACAATATATAAAATGTGATTTCTCATAAATAACATCTTCAATTTGAAGCACAGTCGCGACGGGAATCAAAACAGCTTTTCTTTAATTTCGTGGCACTTGATCTTCGTTGATTGAATTAGTATTACGTGAGTTTTGAACCTCTAAGCAGGGATGTACAGTTTTTGTTCAAATGGGCTCCGAACTACTTTGTTCAATGGACATCCTCTGGTGTTTCACGTCAATGACGCTTTTGAACTTAATTGTATCTATGGCCTTTAACCTTCTTTGGTTATGCCAGGTTAAGATAGAAGATGTACAGAGAAACTCGGCCAAATCATAACCTGAAGATACTATAACGCCATTAACGTGGTGTGATAGGAAAGAACTAAAAAAAAAAGTCAGGGTGATCGACCAAACCTAGACCTTCCGAATGCAAAGCCAATGCGCTACCAACTAGAGCAAGTTCAATCCAATGATAACAACTCAGTGATTAAATGACATTAGAGTGTGTTATACATTACACTTCAGAATTGCTGTTAGCACGCAACATTTTATTATTTATTGTAAAGCAAATTTGGCTGCATTCCGAAAATCAGACCTAAAGCAGTTTCAAATCTGAATACCCGCAGCGGTTTCGACTTCCGTGAAAAAGGAGAAAACAAAGGTCTACTACAGGCACTAGTAAGCAGTGTTCTGGCGGGGTTAACAATAAAAACGTCTGGGAAAACTTCAGTGATTATGGTAGATTTGAATTTAATTCTTATTGTGAGTAATCTTGTGGTACCAGAAGTACAGTGTCATGGAAACGGTTCCAGAAATATCTTAAGAATTAAACCGATTGGACAACTCGTGGCTTGACTAAAATAGAAACAGACGAATTCATTTTGTATGTTATGTGAGTACATAGAAAACAGCGACGAATGCCAGTACACTTTGAATGAATTAAAATATATTATTATACTTGTATGTAGTCAAGAGGATAGCTGTCGTATACAGACAAACATCTTTAAGAACATTTTAAGGAGCGGATAATTGTTTCAAATGTTTCTGGAAGGAAAAATGTATTCTGCTTATTGGACACGGCTCATAAAATCATGTATCAGTGATATAACAAGGAAACTTACCCTCCTACTGGACGGTTAAGGATAGTATTAGATGCAGCAGACAAACAGAGGATAGCTTATGACTAAAATATATATACCCAGATTTCAGTAATAGCAAGTCTGTCGGGCAAAACCTCATTGTAGGTCTTTACAGAGAGTGTAACGACAAAGACGAATGCTTCTGAATCACAGAAAGTTAACACGAAGTGCATTGTGATAAACCATGCTATAGTAACAACTGTAAGACCAAGATTATTCCTGTCACTCATGCAAACAAGTCTAGTATTAATCATTCACGGATTATATGGATCAAAATAACTATTCAATCTATTACCGTCCATTGGAGTCTGCTTATGTTTATATGACCTATCTCATCAATGCAGTACTATCAAATATTAATAGTGAAAGGTTTCATCGGCATGTCTTTGACAACACCGATGTAAATATCCGCCCGCTGCATAATTTAAATCCGTTCCATGCTATGGAAGGGATCAAATGTGTTACACCTAGTACCAGTATTAACACTCAGGTAAAGGTTCAACGAACTCAGAGTTGTTCTTTCAATTTTGAAGGTATCAGTCTGTGTTAGTACCCAAAGAAATGTAGTGGAAGTGGCCTTAATAACGTGCTTAGAGAGTTCAATGAACTAAAAAAGTGTCGGTAACTTTCAAGAATATTTACCACTTTAATTTGATGCAGTTTGTAGGATTAAACAAGCAATATGGATGGAATTGTTTCATGAACAATCTTATTAGTAACTATGAAAAGAGTGAAATGAGGTGCATAATACCAGTATAATTTATAAATGTGCACCCTAGTACTATTTTCACGCCATTGTGCTTGACAGCAGATCAAAGTTGAAAACTCAGCTAGTCATCATCATCATCATATTTGATCCACTTATGTTCAACTGAATTGGATTGAATTAAGACCTTCAAGCATCTATGGCTCCGACCGGAATAGGGTAGGAGAAAAGATGAACTGTGAACCCGAATAGTTCTTTCTCCTTCCAACTTTTCAAGCAGTCCATCGTCTCGTTTCAAATTTACCTCAATAATTTCCGTAATTCTATTTTCACGATTACAGTTTCTCTTTCAAGTTATATCCCACTAAGAGCACACAATAAATCAAAACCAACCATTCTTCTTTTATTGTATTTCTAATAAATAAGTAATTTGTGAAGTTTAATGCATTCATTCAGCTACGTAAATTTTCACAAGATCCTGACAGTTTCTTTACAACGGTAATCGATTACCATGCTCTGTTAGAAGATAATAAATATAACCTACAGCATTCAATTGACATCATCAAAGGTAAGTTATAATAAAAATTAAAATTACCAACTAAATTTAATTTCCAGCTAACAGAAATATGACTGACCTTATCGTAATAGATTCTCTGATGTTTCATTTGCCTTTCATGAACAAAGAAATAGCTTAAAATTCATACTACCTTATTTTATTTCACTACCCACATAACAATTTCGACCTGACTCAAAAGTTAATCAAGCTTACTTTGACAAGGGGAATGATGACTTGATGCACGTTTAGCAATTTAAGCCGGAAGGTTTAAACAATGTTGCATTAAGCACTCTAGTTAACAGAAATCAAGGTTGAGGTATCCTTGCCAGGACAAGAAAGGAAATTGTACTTCTTACAAAAATAAAAACTTTGTTATGGATAGAAATCGAACCGAGGGCCATTGGCACACCAATCCGATGCTGCAGTCACTAGACCACGGAATCACACACCCGAGTTCGAATTCGAAGCATTGTTTATACTTAGTGCATCAAATCGCAAGTAATCAGATATTAGGCACCTCTAGTAACTGGCGAAGATTACACAACGTCAAAATAGGCCTGGCACGTGATGAAACTTCAGTGCACTGAGACCACAGTGAAATCGCAACGAAAAATATCAAATAAATTTAAAGTTTGACAAGATTCCTCGCATAGTTGCTGGTTTCAATAAGCTTAAATTAGCTTAGTTATAACTACCAAGCCACTTGTTTTTCCAACAAGTTTATTTCATTTTTGTTTATTAAGTTCAACACAATATCAAGCTTAACAAGCTCGAAGCAATTAACTGACAACCTTGTTGCAAGTTGGCATGCTATCTGGGTACGTAATATATCACATAAAAAGGCCGTCAAAATCACTACCAATTCACCACCTATTTTACTTACAGCTGCACAGCAAAGACAGATTGTTATAATCGTCGACAGCTCAAAACTGCCTAATGTGGGTAGGGCACACACAGAAGGAAAAGCATTGTTCGCGCGCTGTTGCACGTCATTGATATCTCAATAGCTAGCTAGCACAGTAATTGTTCAACCATATTGAAATATACATCATTTTAAAGCTTATGAAATAGGCAACAACTTTTTATTTCGAACCGGTTTTTGATATTGTGAGTTTAAAACAAGCAACACCGTAAAAAGTGTAAATATTGAAAGCAAAATATTCTTATTTTGCGCATTGGATCTAAATTACGGCAAAACTACTAGCAATAGCACAACACGCGTGATAACCATTTTTGTAGCCTGTTATCAAGGAATCATAACAAAAAAGAATCATATTGCTATGTCTATTGGTTACGGAGATATAATGCAATTTCTGGAAGTTTGTAAATTTGTATTTCAGGGGGGATTGGGGGGAAGCACAAGGGGAAGAGGCGGGGACTTTTGGAGAAATGAACCTCGAGTAATGATGTAGCAACTGGCCAAAATTCAGCTTTCTCCTAATTATTCCCGACATTTGCCCTTTTTCTCCCTTTATTTCCTGGGCTATATGGCACAAGCAGGGTTTGAACCGACGACCCAAAGTACCAGAGGTGAGCGCTCTAAGCATTAATCCACCGCAGCCCGTAATGCATATGAAAAGGAACACACAGGAAACAGAAAATCCAGTTTTTGTTTAGAAAGCAAAAATTGTTATTTAGTAACATTAACTACTTATATTACGCAAAATGTATTGAAGCTATTTAATATCTATATAAATTGTTCGGAAACAATTTGTACGTAATGAAACTTTTCTAGCTATATGTAGTGGAGAGGGGGCACCTTAGAACAGTGGAAATAACTTTTAATTTATAAACAAAATTTCTTTTGTCAAACAATTATAAATTGCAAACATCATGCCATACAGCTGTCATTTCTTTTTCGCCATTTGTGTGCGTTACCTGGCGAAGTATGGTACTTGATGTAATTCCATCTCAGATTGTAAGCTTCTGACGAGAACTGTAGCATATCTTTCCATGTTAACTTACGAAGTAACTACACTCCTTCACGCATTAAATTGTCCTTGTTGCTTTCTGATAATTATTCTTCTTCTATAACAAAACGTGCGTAATTGGACGTGCTTTGAACAAAAAGAGGAGGGTAGATTTGAACTCGGTAGCAGCTTTTGTCTGTACAGCTAAAACTTACTGTTGAAGAAGAAAAATTAGTTTGCAACATATTAACAGTGTAAAAGCATTTCAATTAGGCTATGTGTAACATTTTTAACAAAATCTGTACGAGTTCAAAGTTTATGCAAACCTAATGGTTATGCAATCCAACCAAGCAAGTAGGTTCAGCAATTATTAACAACTGCGTAGTTTATATTCTTTGTATGGCTAGTAAAACTTAGTTTACTTTCTTCTGCTTCCGTACTTGTATCTAGAAGCATTTACTAAGAAATTAAATGATATTGTAATAAAATTAGGTGTGTGTTCGAAACTGCCCCAGCCATGTTGAAAGCTACCCCACTCTTGTTCAAATCTACCCCCTAGCCTTTGAACGATAGCCTTCCAGTTCCTGGCCTTGCTTTAAGGTCACAACGAAGTACGTCATTTTCTACGGCGAGCTGTATATGTTCCAATACGTATGTTATTTATCTCCCTGAACAAATTCTCTGTGTGAGAGGAAGCAAAATTAAATTTGCCCAACAACGTGTTCAGAGGTGCCCCCTCTCCCCTATGCTGAAGAATAAAAATGCAAAGCTTCATATCCACTATTATTTTAACTCTATATAAAATAGGCTCTCATATTTTATGGAATATTGTAGTAGGGTGTTCCCAAATTGGTAGTATAACTTTGAGGGCTGAAACTAACCGAAATGAACTAAAATATAAATTATGTTAGTGAACTTAAAATATTTCGTTTGGGCGATGTAGCTGGAGAAAAGAGGCAATTGCAATTACTTAGGACGGGAGGAAGATACAGCAAGATGTCTACTGACCTGGAAAACCTGGAAACTTTAAGCATAATTTACTTCGTTGTAGATTTCTGGTATGGCTTTCGTTTTGTGTATACTGTGTAAATTGAACGACTTTAAATGGAGATACAAAATTATTAACTATGTACAGATAAAGGTAAATGTGGAAGCTTTCTGTAGATTAGCAAATGAAGTTGCTGTCGGGATAATCCTTCGTAGGCTGAGCAAATAAAACACGCCTGTTTGAGACCATAAGCCACTTCATATTGTTTTCGTTAGACTTGGAATGAATGGGAGTTGTCGAGGAGAATTTAAAATGTAGATAAATGTTACTGGTTAACACCATAGACAAATATAGCTTGTATATTATTAAGGGGACCTGTTTTAGCGGCTGTACTCCACCTCTATTTCAGATTTTCCTCATTAGTTCGTATGTCAGTTCTGTAATGTGTATATTGTGTGCCCATTCATCAAACTGGGCAACCAAGTCCGCACAGTGGAAAAGGATTGTTGCTAATAATAAAATGTTGAAAAGATCGATTGGTTTCGCATTCCTCCCAGACCTACCATGATCACTGAAGTTTCCCAGACATTTTTAACCCCGCCAGCACAATGTTTGCTAGTGCCTATAATAGACCACTGTTTTCTCCTTTTTCACGAAAGTCGAAACTGCTGCGGGTATTCAATGCCTGATTTTCGGAATGCAGCCAAATTTGCTCGGACTGAACTCGCTGTAGTTGGTAGCACATTAGCACTGAATTCGGAAGGTCTGGATTCGGCCGATCACCCTGACGGTTTTTCTAGCTCTTTCCTATCACACCACGTTAATGGCGTTATAGTACCTTCAGGTTATGCTTTGGCCGAGTTTCTCCGTACATCTTCTATCTAAACCTGGCCATAACCAAAGGTCATTGGCGTGAAGCACCAGGAGGTCCATTGAACAAAGTAGTTCGGAGCCCATTTGAACAAAAACTGTACATCCCTGCTTAGAGGCTCAAAACTCACGTAATACTAATTCAATCAACAAAGATCAAGTGCCACGAAATTAAAGAAAAACTGTTTCGATTTCCGTCGTGACTGTGTGCTTCAAATTGAAGATGTTATTTATGAGAAATCGCATTTTAAATATTGTTAGGTATATGAAATTGAATATTCACAAGTTCGCAATCAATGTTGTTTATTGATGCAATCTCAATATTGCCATTGTTTCGAAGCATCATAAA
>JAGDQP010000513.1:119559-132762 GCA_022664845.1 Lepisma saccharinum | reverse complement strand
TTCCATCTGCGAATCGCTGCTGAATCGCAACAAAAGCGACCCATTTCTGAAGCGGTTGGTGACTGGTGATGAAAAGTGGATCACTTACGACAACGTCACGCGAAAACGGTCGTGGTCGAAGCGCGGTGCGCCGGCGCAAACGGTGCCCAAGCCAGGAAGGTTTTGCTGGGATTGGCAGGGAATTATCTACTATGAGCTGCTCCGCTAAGGCCAAACCCTTAACTCGGAACTATACTGTCAACAATTAGACCGTCTGAAGGCAGCAATCGCCCAGAAGCGCCCAGCTTTGGCCAATAGGAGAGGCATTGTGTTCCACCAGGACAACGCCAGGCCACACACATCGCCAGAAGCTCCGGGAGCTTGGTTGGGAGGTTCTTATGCATCCACCTTATAGTCCGGACCTGGCACCGAGTGATTACCATCTGTTCCTGTCACGTAAATGTAAACGTGAATGCACGTAAATGTAAAGCTGTGTACAATAAGGGGTGTGTCACTACTGTGGATTCGGGAGACTTGCAGCGGTCCTGTTCTGTATGGGGCTGACCTCACTTCAAGGTAGAGAATTCGGCCCAAGCCCAATCCAGCCCGGGCCCCCTAAAGCTTTAGAAGTTTTTGGCCCGAGTCCGGCCCGATAAGTTTTAAAAATTCTTGGCCCGAGCCCGGCCCGATAAGTTTTAAAAATCCTTGGCCCAACCCCGGCCCGATAAATTTTAAAAAGTTTTGGATCGAGCCCCAATATCTTTGTATCTGGTATAATAATAATAATAATAATATGCATACAAGCCTATGTGAGTGTTTGAACAATGTGATGCGCTTAGATTTGCTAGTCATTTTAATTTAATTCTACAGGATTGCAGTTTCAATTTATTTCTAACACAAAGGATCAAAATAATCCTTTCGCTTTGAACAGTAGGATTACTCGTAGTCGCAGGTTTCTTAAATCCAGCAAAATAGTAGCTAGTCAAAGTATAACTTCTATTTACAAAACAAACTATCAAAAATTTGACCCCACGCCCCAAAAAAAACCTACATTTGCACGGTATTTAACACCGTATTAGACTGCAACCCTGACTTCCATCCACCATTTCTTCCTGCGTGTCGCTGAAGTGGAGAGAAGAACAAAGAGTGCGGTTTCCTTTCATTTCTATATCAAGACAACAACTCGGACTGTTCACCCCCTGGGATCCAGTGGTTGGATTGACCATATTCCCACTGTAAATATTGCATTGTTTGTAAGAACGTTTGGCTTTATTCCAATAATCGTTTAACGAAAGTGAATAATTATTAAACTGCTTTAAAGAAGTGCAGTTGATCGGCCCCGGTCGACCTGAGGAGAAAGCAGTCTCGGCCCGCCCAAGCCCAAAGAAATAGCGGAGGTGGCCCGCCCAAGCAGGTCTCTACTTCAAGGTATGTGCACTAGATTTGTGCCACGGCGCGGTTCGGGACCATAATTATAGGTCCCGGCATTCCGCCATTCACAGGTGAGACCGGAAAATTAGGGAGAACCCCATTCGGGATGGTCTCACTGATCCGCCTCAGTAGGGTCTGATTTTAAAAAAATCCTTGAAGGCCTTTATAAAGATAAATTTGGCTCAGGCCGAATCGATAATGATGAGGGAATTGGTGAACTGAGGAAAGTGGGAGGGAGAGAAACCCGAAATCCCATGCACACGGTGTTCGTTCACCACAAAACCCACACAGCACAATCTGGGATCGAACCAAGGACCCCATGCACCAGAGGTAGCGCTCTACTACTGAGCCGCCGAGAGTCTGAATCAGAGTTTGAAAAAAAAAAAAAAAAAGACCCCCTGGGCCCAGGCGTTTTTTTTTTTTCGGGTTTTAGAAATAAAATGTGAACATATGTAAATGACAAGCTGTATACAGACCTCAGTTGGTAACGGTGTGTCACTACTGTTGAATCAGGAGGTTTGGAGTAGACCTGTTGTGTGTGCGGGTGAGGGTTCACTTCATGGTGTGTGCACTGGATTCATGCCGCAGCGTGTTTCGGAGCCCAAAGTAATTGTAGGTTCCGGCATTTCGCCATTCATAGAAGAGACTGAGGAAAATGAGGCAGAACCCAATTCGGAATGCTCTCACTGAGCAGGGTCTGATTAAAAAAAAATCTTTAGGCAACTTTGACTCGGCCCGAATGAATGATGATGGGGGAATTGGTGGAATAAAGAAAGTGAGATACCTGGAGAACCTTGAGAAAAGCAACGCACATAGTTTGTCCATCACATGGGAATGAGCCGAGATCGAACCAAGGATCCCACGCACCAGAGGTGCGCGCCCCACCACAGAGCTACGCGGCCCGAGCAGGATCTGAATTGCTGCTCGATCTTCCCAGTTTCACTTGGCCGTCCAGCACACCAACCACCAGGCCACAATAGACGGTGTAACCATATTTTTTTTTTCTTGTTTGTTTTTTTAATTCTCATATGATTTCCTGATTAGCTCTGTGTTCTGGATAATAAGTGCTCAGGAGCGGACTGGTAACCAATGGTGTTGGGTAACATTAAGGTTACAAGACAAAAGGGTCAGGTGGGAGCCTATCCGGGAATTCCAGGCCGGGCTGATCCGCTCCTGCAGGTGTTGTATCAATATTGTATCTGTTTGAAAATCTATATTATTTTGATAATATTTGTAGTGCGTATTAATTTTGCACTGAATTTGATACGACAAAGACGTAGTTTATAATTTTATGCTAAACTTTAACAATAATGCCATTTGTAAGTTAATGCAAAGATTGAAAGTAAAGAGCATCAAAATCTATTTTCTTTTTAATTGGAAGAGTTAATTAGTTTGGTTTACTGACTGAGCTCCAATACTTTCTTGTATTTCAATATCACAAATCTAAAGAGCTGTTGATTTTAAATAGCAATATTATTCTACAGTTAGAATAACAGTCGTGATTGTATTCTAACAATCGAAAATGATTTTTTTTTTTTTAATTATGTACTTTTGTAAAGTGTCCTCATTTCAGGAATTATTTAAAGGCAAAATTAATGAAAAAGAAATCCCCACTGGGGTTTAAAGTGTTTTTTTTTTCACGTCGGCCAACCCGAAAAAACAACTTTTTTTTTCTGGGCTGAGCCCACCTTGGCAAACCCTGGTCTGAATTGCTGTTCAACCTTCCCAGTGTCACTTGGCCGTCCGGGACACCAACCAGCTAAGATTCGTAATCTTGCCAACCAGCAGACATAGTTCTTGTGGTCGAGGCAGTAACATCGCGGATTTGGATTGGTATGGGCAGGCACGTGGATTCGAACTCCACGGTCAATTATTCTGACTGAGGTTTTCCAGGGGTTTTCCTCAGTTTCACCAATCGAATGATGGAATGAAAAAAGTGGACCTTAATAAAGGCCCTGACTAAACTCGAATACTTCCTAGTATTTCAATATCACAAAGTGTTGTAAGTTTTAGATAGCAATATTATCCTAAAATTATAATTACAGTCGTGATGGCATTCTAACAATCTAAAAAACAATGGATTTCATTATTACGCACTTCTGTGAAGTGACCTCAATTAAGTAATCATTTAAAAACAAAAATTAATAATAATAATAAAACACTGGGTTTTAAGGTGCTCTGGTAAAATAAACTTCCTCGAACGTTAGCCCATTTAAAAAGCATTGCAATTTTTTAAAACAGCTTTATTCCCTATTTTTAATGTTACAAACTTCAAATTTTACCCACATCTAGAGGAGATACATACCTATGAATGGTATATCTCACAATGTCAACATGCTCAATAAATCAGTATCAGTTTCTTTACTTTGAGAACGCAGCAACGTTGCATTGCGACCATTCAACCTGCACACCTACTGTTGAAATGTTGTCAATGGTGGGTGACTCACGAATGTTCTTCCCTGCTTGCTTCTAGCACGGGCGGTGAGCGATACGGTCACTTGAGACTCCCTCTCTTTAGTTGCTTCGTTTTATTTACATGAACTACATGGATGGCAGCGAAAATATTTTGAGTGGATAAAGGAAACGAAAAGCTCGTTATTCTTGCCGACCGAAGATGGAAATTCGTAATGGATTTTGGATTCAGAAACATAAGAAACGAGAAGAAAGCAGCAATGGAAAGTGTACTGTTTAAATTATTTTAAATATATTTTGATGAATATTAATCATCACGAGATATACAATGCATTATCTGAATTTTATGTATGGTCTTTAGGCATCTACAGCTCAGGCCAGGATAGGGGAGGGGAAAGGAATCGGGAAGGTGTCGGCCAGGGACTATGTTGAAGGTGCCATCCCGGCATTTGCCTGGTGTGACTGAGGAAATCCATTGGAAAAACCTGTCAGGATGGTCGGCCGCTGGGATCGAATACACGACCTCCCGAATGCTACGCCAACGCTCTACCACTGAGCCACGACACTCTGTTCAGGATTCACAAGCAACGCTTTTTTTCTAAAGCTACGACGGTAGGTGTGGAATTGAACCCAGGTCATATTGAAAATACCGAAATCTTTGTGTTTATACAGCTAGCAACCAACTCTGAACGCGGGACAAGAGGTGACAATAATTTTTATATTTTTACTTTTTTAAAATTATTATTATTGAATTCAATATGGCCGGCTAAAGTAGGGCCTAGTCCTGTAAACCCAGGCTCGCACCAGCCCAGCCCAGCCCGGCCCGTGCACACAACTACCCCGTTTTATTATTTCTTTCCTTTCTGCTCAATTTCCCGGGCTTTGAGGCCAATTACCTAACAGAAAACATCGGCAGAGTATCATCATAGCAAATATTTTTCCTTTATTTAAATAGTGATATCGAAAGCCGTTTCAGAATGAACCAGAAAGCCCAAACATGCTCACTAAGCGACCAAAGTGGAAATATTCCCCTTTGAAACTGAGTGAGAGAGAGAGGGAGAGAAAAAAACATCTTCAGTTGCTGTAGTCCAAAATCCCTCGCTGCCGCAGTGTGCAAAGTATAGTCCAGGTGTTGGAAACTACAGGGGACTGGGGATGCACCCCCCAGCGAGTCACAAAATTATATATTTTTGAGTATAATTATCTGTCTTTATTTCTTATGTTAAGGAAGGGGTAGAAAATTTCGATTTTGCAAATAATTATGTTTTCGAAATCTACGGATCTTAAAGTTTATGTCTTCGAAATTTTATGTACCTACGGAAAGTGGAATCCCTTCAAATAATTAATTGATATTATACATCTCTTGAATTTTGTGGGTTAATGTAACCCATTTTATTTGTGGTTGTTTCTAGTTTCTGTTAACTAGTTTCTTCCACATCATTCCCTCCATTTAATATTTCCTTTATTGTTACAAAGAATTTCTAAAAGAAAAGGATAAAATCTTCTAAATGTCATTAGCAAATATTTCAGTATGTGTGCTTGGAGCTCGAGCCTTCCATTCACAGCAGCTCTGAGATTCTCTGCTTCAAGAGGATATATACTATCTTTCAAGAAAGTAAATCCTATAACGTGGTGAGAATATTGGAAACTAATCTCGGTATGAAAAATTAAGCTTCAGCCAAACATACCGCATGTTTTATGCTTAATTTTCAAGTTACTGTAGCAACAATGAAGAGGAGATATATTGCAAAAGAATTCTCATACGATATAGACGTTTGACTGTGTGATAATTGGACGGGCACACCAGAGAATAAAAAAAAGGAAATAGATAAGAAAAGGAACAGTGGTGCGAACGTGTGTAAGCAAGTAATAATAGATCTATTCGGAAAGTAAAACATAAAAGCAATGACTCTAGTTTAGTGGTCTAGGTGCTGGCGTTCTGCGATGAAGGTCGTAATATCGAAACCAGTTGTCTCGATGTTTTTTTTCCAAACTATATATTGAGAACTTTCAATAAATTCGTGTAGATGAAGATGCAGCAGCCCTCATTTGAACTGAAGGGGATCAGGGGTAATCGAGTTATGTCAGCTTGTATATGTCATAGTCAAGTGAGTCTCACTGTCAGAAATACTCTCCCTGAGTTCTTATCAGTAAGCTCAACGGTTGAATCTTGTAAAATGCCTACCTTTCTATCAAGATAATATATGAACTGTAACAGCTATAAAGCGTTAACCTCGTTTAGACTTCCTTTAGAATCCGAAAATTAATCTAATATATAAACGTCATGAATTTTGCAAAATTAAGGAAGATACTTTAAATTTTAAACAAGCATCTTTGGCAGCTATACGACCCACTACTGCAAGATTTACAAATCAGATATTTTTATAACAGTGCAATGCTATTATTTTCCGTCAACATACTTCATCTGTGAAATATAACCTACCGTTGTAATTATCATACTTTAGTAACAAATAAATAATATAAACCGTTTCTAAGCAGTTAAAAACAGATAGGTCTATATCAAATTATTTTAGAAATGCATTTACTTCTTTTCTAAACACCAAGTAAGACTTAAAACAAAAAATAAAATAAAAAAAATACGATTTTTGAAAAATAAAACTATAAAATAATTTTTAACGATATCTTCAAAATTATTTCAACACAATCACCTTTTTCTGTATTAAAACTGCTTTCAAATAGTTATTAAAATATGTTGTCAAGTGGTGAATTTCACATTTTCAAATTATTTTTAAAACATAAAGAACACATTGTAAAAGATATTTTCTTTGAAAAGTACTATTCTGATCTTATCTTAAAATCATTTTCTGTAATTTGGAAAATGTTTTCGCGCTTTATTTGCTACTTGTGCAGTTCAACCATAACATTAATACAAATATAGCAATATATCGAACTTCAGGAGAGATTTCCTTTTCGGCCCACGTGTGCTACTGCTAAGTTTCTTAACAGTAAGGTAAACGAATTTGATATTCCTACTTCTGAGTGAGACTCGGCTCCTATCAAAGGGCTTCAAAAGTCGTGTGCAACGTGTAAATTTTAGGTGCTGATGCCTCTTAATTTCTCCACTAGGGGTGCCTAAAGTCTGAAACCTCTGAGAAAGATATCTCCGAAACGCTCTGTGAAGCAATTACTTTTCTTGGCGCAGAGTTTTAATGAAGAGCGCTCGCTTGTCATGTGAAAGGTTCACGGTTCGAGTCCTTGTCATCTTACTTTTTCCTTTTCCTCTACAGTAATGTGTTAACAACGCTTTATGCCACTACTGTGTAGCTTTTTGCTTTTTTATTAGTATTCTTCATTTTTGCTTCATTTATTTAAAACAAGTGCATTCCAATTCATAAATAATAATAATAATTTCAATTGTTTATTCTTTTTCACACTCTTTCTGTTTTTATGTAACATACAACACAAAATCTGCTAAACATGTAAATTAGCTATTTTTTATTATATAAATGAAACAAAAAAGAAGACTATGAATGAGAAAACAAAAGGCACACTAACATTCATTTACATGTCAAAAGCATACTGTAACGCACAACAGTTGCTCTTTACTAGAGAAAAAATAAAAATAAAATACTGAGTTGAGAAAGTACCGCTCTTCCATTTCTCTACGATTCCAGCACTCAACGATTCTCCGTAAACTCTGATTCCAGCGTGAAGCTAAGAAATTTATATCCAAAAATGCAAGATGTAGTCAGATCAAAACTTCAATTTTTAAGTATCTGACTGAAGTGAAATTTAATATCTGGGAATTTCAAAATGTGCTAGAATCGTTTCGAAAGTTGAAATGAATTAATTACGAAGATTTTGCCTTCAATTACAAATGTAAACGGTGTGGCCAGTGTTTCTTCCAGAATACTTTACTGGGGATGGGGGGCTACATCAAGTCCTGAAGGCTTACAAAAACTATATATAAATAATGCATACTGAGTCCCATGTGCTAAAAACATAAAATAACAATAATTTTACTTAAGGATATGTCGTATTTTCTTATTTAGCCTCAAACTAACATGAACAGTATTTATAGAAAGTGCTATTATATTCGTATTTGAGAATACGCATGAATAATACAAGTGTTGAAACTAATTCTTTCGGGAGTCTGTTGAAAACCCTGAGGGCAAAGCTCTCCTGAAAACATGCCTGGAAGAAACAACAGTGGGTGTGGCTCTAAATTGTTCCATTTTGAAACCTGCCCAATTTTAGTGAAATTTAATATATAGGAACTCCACAGATTCCGGAATCTATATTTAAGTAAAAATAAATAATTCCAGAAATTAAGATGATACATTTTCTTTACGGGAGCGTCACGATGCATTTTAAGACGGAAGACCCGACGGGAGCAACACGATGCATTTTAAAATCCCCGTTAATTTTCTTTATATTTCGTATCTCAGGGCTCCAATGGTCGCTGAGTCTGATTCTGAACTGAAAAATTGCGTATCGGAAATTCCTCACTGCGGAAACTTGAAATAATAATAATAAAAATAAAATAAAACCAAATAAATAAAATATTTGATTTAATGAAATTTCATACTTTACACTTTCAAAAGTCGCTGAGTTCGACTCTGAAATAAAAATCTTGAATTACATTATCCAACATGACCGTAGTCCAATACGTCTTTATATAAAAAATCGTTAGGAATCTTATCTAGTCTCTCTAAACAGCACTAAGATTTGTTAATGATTTTTTTTAAAAAGTGAATAAAGTAAACCAAGATGACCATAACCCGAAACGTTTTCATTTTAAAAAATATGCAATGTGCGCTAGATGTAGCCCAAGACTTTTAAAATAAAATAAATATAAAGAATAAAGTAAACTTGCTTTTCAAAATCGTACAAAACTTCCAGAATATCATTCAGTTATAAAAAATCTATACAATCTTAAGTTGGTTTATAAAATGTAAAGTGGCTCTGGTATGGTGTATAATTCTACATGCGTAATCACAAATTTATGACTCACTTTGTATAAATTTCGTTAATAGCCTGTTGCAGGCGAATACGGAATTTCTTTAGGCTCACGTGTTTTATTATAGCTGAATTCAGAGCTACCTAGACCTTAGGTGTAATAAAATTATCCTATTGTTACATTATAATGCAGTTTAGTGTCCGATTTCTAGGGCGAATGGTTGAGATTTTCCCCTCACTGGAAATAATATCCTTAGCTCTCCGTTCCGAAATCTGCTCCTAGCCAAATGTGTCAGAAATACGGCATTCTAACGTGTTTGAAATATTCTTTCCCCTCTCTATAAATTGTATAAATCGATCACTGGACTGCAGTTTTAGAAAGAAAATATACCTTAAAATTCTTTCTCACACTTATTTTTCCACTCATACACACACGCCGACTGCTGATCATGGGGTCCCGGGACTGCCAAGGGATTTTTTTCCAAAGTAAGAGGGACTGGAACGGTGCTCGATGCAATTGGGGAGCTGCTGTGAATAAAAAAAAGTGGCGATCACAGTTGAGAGCTACGGTTCTCCTCTTCCAACACGTCTGGTCAGCGTGGGAGTAGCAGACAAACTCCTCCCTTCGGCAGAGGCCTCATCCAGTAGTGGACTGAATATGGCTGTGAATTATATACAAGCTGCGAGCTGTGCCGCATTAAAGCAAGAGGTGCGAGCAGTGAATTTACAATGAAGATGATGGTGTGTGTTCTGCCCGAGGGCAGGTCCTGACCCGAAAGTCCCTGGGCAGGGTAAACCGATGGCGGTTGTCATTGCCTTCAATCGGAAAGAGAGGACGTCCCAAGGACGGGACCTACAGTTTAACGTGGACTCCGAACAGTGATTCTGCCAGACTCCCCCTTCTGTGGGAGTGTCATCCCCCCAATTCTCGAGAGCACTCCCCAACTTTTAAAATTTTTACGCCCCCAAATCGGTAGAAATCATGCAAATCTCCACTTATAGTCTCCCAATTCTGACTTTACACCCCCACCCAAACTGCAAATTATGGCGGAATCCCTGACTCCGAACCATTTATTACAATTTGTGTGCACGCAATGTTAAAAATACTCGACTTCCATTAATTCATTTATAACTATGTCATTAAAAAATGTGGCTTCTATATACACGAAACAGATACAAAGGATAAATGAACAGTGCATAAGGAGTTTTGTCTCTTCGTTTCCGTGTAATCAGTTTCCCACCGCTCAAGTTATATAAAAGATTTCTTGCTGAAATTTAACATCAGTTTCTAACTCATTTTCTGGATTGTTATTAGGAAGCTAAAATGCAAACAATACTGTTACAAATTAATTTAGTTATAACACTTTCAAAATTCTTTTAGATTTTTTAAAAATTTAAGTAAAGTTCGTATTTGAGAAAGCTAACATTCGTACGCTAAGGCTTAATCAGAATTCTGGTCAAATTTCTCAGGCAAACGCTGTATTTGTAACGCTCTTCTTATACAGTATATTACATGTATGAGCCAAAGTTGCCTGAAGGTCTTAAATAAAATTTGAATTCTATAATCCACGTTTTTAAGTAAAGCAGTTTAGGGGACCTAAAAGTATAAACTTGTATTTTCTTTAAAACAATTTCTTTCGAAATTAAGAATAAATATCCCAAAATTTCAGAAATAAATTATTCTACAAATATTTCCTGATATTTTTTCATTACATGATATCTTTCCTTCATGTTCGCATTGCCGAAATAAATGTTTCTTACTACCTTGCTTTGGCGTCGTCCACTTCTAATAAAATATGTTCTATTATAAATGATGTGCACGTTGTGTATAAGATTCTTAGTTAAGCAATTCCCAATCCCACCTGAAATGTCCGCCTGCTGCTTCTAACAGGCAGTCCCGCACCTGATTCACGGGATTAATACGCAAGATTTGTTGAAAACTTGAGAAATATATTGGACACGTCAGAGCTTCCTGTTTCATATATTGCCAATTTGCAGGCAAGCAAAATGCTGATTTTTACCTCTAGCAACAGGAAACGAAAATAAAATACCTCTAGCAACAGGAAACAAATGACAAAGAAACGAAATACAAAAATGATAATTCGAAGCTATCCTCCATTCAAAAAATTCAAACCTAGATTGCTTTTGTAGTTGGGATGAGTGCAAATCTATGCTAAAGACAGAGCCATCTAGTAAATTGTCAAAATTGATTTGGGAGATGCGAGGGAAAGAACGAGTTGTGTGCTTTGCTCCTCGTTGTAACACGCGTTTGCATTTCATTCAACTTACTGATTAGACTGGGTTACTGTGTATAACATTTTTTTTTTTTTTGATGCCTTAAATTGATGTTTCATAAATAAAAAATACATGATTAACCGTAAGACAGAAGTCACTAAGACCAATTTGAATTTTCCCAAAGACTTTGAAACATTATGAATAACACTATCGAGTTTAAAGCTGTTAATTTATAAACTAAAATATATATTTCACTGCAAGTACAAATAGAATGGTTAGTTATGGGGGAAGAACAAAGGTGATTTTCTAAATGTCTTCAAGTATTATTCGCTTAAAAAAGAAAGTAAAGAGGAAGGCAGAAAATCGAACTCAACCTTCTGCGTAGAACGCTAACCACTACACCATAGTAAATGTAGTGAAAGTGTTTTTCTCTTTTCAGTTACCAGTTAATTTTTACGTACTGAGTATGTTTGTTTTATTATTATCGAATAGGATGGATGGTCTTTTCTCTATATTATCTTTTATTACTACGTCTGCTATGTATGAGAAATATTATGGAATATACAAACAAAACACATCTATCAAAGAATCTGAGTACAAGCAGTTGAAAGTGTGCATGTGCATTGCAAAATTTTTCATAGTTGGAACATTCGATTCCAGCGCCTCCAACAAGCGGGATTTACTTTCTTGAAAGATAATACCTTGTGTGTGTTGTCTCCATCACAAATGTAGTGGATCAGTATCCACTGTGTGTCACGTTTTTATGTACGAATTCTCCATAATTGGCTGTCAATGCACCGTGTGTGTATGCTCTCTAAGACCCTTATATTTTTGTGTGTGGATGTGTACATATTCGACAATTGGATTTCAAAGACTCTTTGTGGGTTCGGGCCCGTTAGAAATGGTCGTTTTCATAATTATTGTCCTAGAAAGTGACATTTTCTTTGTGTTGTCACCCATCCAGGAGCCGACCGGGCTAGAAGCTGCTGTCTGACTTGTAGTCTCTTATTGTTTCAGTGGTGTATATATATATATATATATATATATATATACAGGAGCTACATGGATGATGATATCAGCAGACCGAGATATGTGGAAAGAAAAGGGGGAGGCCTTCATCCAGCAGTGGATAGAAAACGGCTGAATATGATGATATATATATATATTTATATATATACATGGTCGGAAATCGTTCAGATTGCAGTATATTATGATCTTGTTTTGTGTTTCAATAATATTTGTTTAGCAAGAAAAGATGTATTCCAAAAGATGGAAATTTCAGCTAGGGAGTACACTGTCAAACTGCTAAGGGATATAGCCATGAAGCGAATAACAAAACCTCAGGGGGCGATCCAGAAGTTCGTAAGCGTGTCAAGAATAAAGACATGGAAATGCAGGAAGGTAGAAGAAGAAGCAGGGAGCGATAAAGCTTATGTATATTGTGCTTTTTGAGATCGGGGATATGATTCAGAGGAGACAGTTAATTGTATATTTTTAAAGTTCTTTTTTTTTTCAAAACTACATTTTTCAATAAATATGTACCTTTTTCTCAAAGACTATTAAGGCTGTAGATCACCCCCGTCCAGTTTATCGTCATGTTCTCTTTTACTCATGCTACTTTATAGAAATGCAATATTTTACACAGGAGCAGTATAATTTCCCGTTAACATATTGTGATTTATATAGCAAACTAAATAATACATTATAATTATATATTTGGAGAAACTTCACAAACCAAAACTATAGAAGAGTCAAAATAACCACCAAGACAAATTTTGTGAAAGCAGAATTTAAATATTCTACATCCGAGAGGCATAAAACGAGTAAAACAATTCCCTTGTAAATCAATGGAACGTGCGTACCAAGATGGCGGGGGTGATCTACAGCGTTAACACTACATTAACAAAATTTTGCACATATATTCCGTACGTACGTACATCCTTTCTGAACCAGAATTATTGTTCCTCTTCTATTTGTTTCTATTAGGTAATGTAGGGTTGCCAACCGTCCGGTTTTGAACCGGACAGTTCGGTTTTTTGGCCAATCATCCAGTGTTCGGTAAAAAGTTCAAAGCGGACGCCTGATGTCCCGTTTTCAGAGGTGCTTCCTAAACAGAGTATATAGTGTAAATACAAAGATTTACTCTGTAAGTGAAGGCTCATAATTCTAAAATTAGTAGCCAAAAAGCATGATTTCTAGCTTATTCTGGGTCTGGTGAATTGTCGT